>OY987212.1:50643516-50829654 GCA_963920805.1 Primula vulgaris
AGTTCGAGTCGGACTAAATGTACAGTTAGTCAACTTAGTACATTTGTATCGTGCCCCCCGCTGAACAAAAATGCTGTAAAAATAGGATATTAAAGACAAATTTCCCTTTTGCGTTACGACACACACTCTTCCTTGTTTTTAGCTTAAATATATTTTCACTATTTTTACAATTACACTCTGTAATAGAAGTCAGCACAAAAATACGATTATATCATTAAATCTCCCATGGAGTATAAGTAGAGCTGTGTAGCATTATTAGTAAAAATCAAGATTTTACGTCCCAAAATAACTGTCCACTTTCAATTTTTAGTCAAATTTCTATTTTTTATTTTTTAAATTATCTATTTTTGTTAGTTTAAACATATTAAAATTATACTTTAAACCTCACATTTTATAAAGTAAAAACTAGTTTTTGTTTGAAAATTTTGATTTTTTAATGATTTTTTGTTGAGTTTTAACCGAAATTGTTTAAAATCCTTAAATAACACGGTTACCGGTTCCTGAAGGAGGGAGTAGTAATATTTATTTTGTTTCATCATTTATTCCTTCCTTTCTTTATTTTAATTGGATTATCTTTTCACTATTTTCATCACTCTGTACAAACATCCTCATCTACTACTTTATTACATTTCAAATTCGTGTTTTTAACTTTCCAACTGTTTTTTCCATCACTCGTCATATATATTATATCGATTACAACCCTTTCTTTCATGTACCGGATCTTTCATAAAGGACATAAATTGTATTCAAAGTATTTCTACATTTTCTTCTCATCAATTTTCAAATGAGTCCATAATTGTATTCAAACCTCCCCCTTACAATAACAACTAATACGTAATAATTATTTAACATGAAAAATTATTACTATTATCTTTTTTTTCCTACGGAAACACTTGCGCTTTACCCTAGTAGTCATTCGATATTTTCTTAGTATTGAACTCCATTAATTGCATGATCTTCTTGGACATGTCTGATCAGGTTAACATTCCCAGATTTGACATTGCTGACGACTTGTTTTGGAAAGACCGTAACCCTTTCCAAATTATCGGCGGTGATTTGCATTATTTCCGTGTTCTTCCCCAGGTACCACATTCCGCATAGGCTCATGTTTTTGTGTTTTTTTTCGTTTTTTTAATTCATTCCTTAGTAAGTAAGTATTAACTTTTGTGATGCAGTACTGGGAAGATCGGTTGTTGAAGGCAAAGGCACTGGGTTTGAATACAATCCAGACTTATGTTCCTTGGAATTTGCATGAACCAATTAGGGGCAAACTTATTTTCAAGGGTATCGCGGATATAGTCGCGTTTCTAAAGTTATGCCAAAAGCTGGATTTATTGGTTATGCTTCGACCCGGACCTTATATATGTGGTGGTACGTTATTAGAAACTGCATCTCGATTCTCAAATAAACTTGATTGTACTGATTTACATGAAGCATTATTACATTTTGTCATCGTCGGTTGGTATGTTGCAGTATCATTGCTCGTTATCTGAACAAAATCTGTTTCCAAATAATTTTCTAATAAGGTTGTTGGCTGAGAATATCTCTTATTGCAGAATGGGATTTAGGGGGTTTCCCTGCATGGTTATTAGCTATAGAGCCACCTCTTACACTAAGATCTTCTGACCCTGCTTACCTTAACTTGGTATGTTATTCTTAATATTATAGTATGTGATAATCTAGGATCATAGTCCCGATTTGGCTATTACTTAGTGTGGTGCAGAACCTTATAATAACCACAATAAAACCAATACTTGGCTTTGTTGTCTTCTTTTTACATTGAAGCATTCAAGTGGCTGAAGAATGCTGATTCTCTTGTCCATGATTTTATACTTCTTTTCACTTGTTTAAATTGTGTATGCCATGATATTCTGAACTCCTTTGTATGGCCTGCAATAATACTTTAGGGAATGTAGTTAGAGGTCATTGGATACCTTGGTTGTGTGGCCAAATAGGAATTGAATTCAGAGAGTGAAGAGATCTTAAATGAAGTTAATTATCTGAGTAAAAAATAGATGTTCTGGCAATATTTTCCTTTTGACAAGTATTAGATTCCCCAATGTTTAGTTTAAACACGATTTTTGGACTTTGTGTATTTATGTATACTGATTTACTTTTGACATTCAATGAATTGTTTCAGGTCAATAGCTGGTGGGATATATTACTTCCTCTCATAACACCGCTTCTCTATAACAATGGAGGCCCTATCATAATGGTTCAGGTGGTTGTCTTATTGCTTTGATTCTATTAATCTTTTTACTTGATTAGAAGGAGAAAATACAAATGTCATAATATAGATATGTTAGAAAGTTTGTCTTTAAGCGCTTTTTCAAATGGTTATGTGATTATGCCTGTCAAGGTCCAAGGAGTAGTTTCTCGTTTTTGGACATAACCTACTGTTAATGTATTGTCAAAACAGACTAAAATAGAAAAGGGAATAACAAATTTTACTATGTTCAATCACACGAGACCTAAACAAAGAATTCATGGCTATTATGACGAGTTTGTCTAAGGCGCCAGCCTGTCTTAAGGCCATTTGACTTGAAAATGTATTCAACGCACATCTGAACAGGATTTTCGTATTTGCAACTGATCTATCATTTTTGACAGATTGAAAACGAATATGGTTCATATGGAGATGACAAGGCTTATCTTCATCATCTTGTCAAGCTAGCGCGGAAGCATCTCGGAGAGGAAATAATATTGTAAAGACTTGATATCATTTGAACACCTACACCATCTTACTTGCATTTCTTTTTTTTTCAAGATTATGGCTCTTTGCAGGTATACAACTGATGGAGGTACAAAGGAAACTTTAGAGAAGGGTACCATTCGTAGAGATGCTGTCTTTTCAGGTGAAGTTTACAGTTACCAAATTGAACTTTATTGTGTACTTTTTATTTCCTCCCCGTGCTTACATATGATTGTGTTAGTAGTTAGCATCTCTTTTACTGATTTACTGAATTAATTAGTCTTCGTTTTTTATTTTTAATTTATAGCTGTTGACTTTTCAACTGGTGACGAACCGTGGCCTATCTTTAATTTGCAAAAGGAGTTCAATGCTCTGGGGAAATCACCACCTCTTTCTGCGTAGGCCGTCTTGTTTGTATATGAATTCTTATTGCATTTGTTGTGGTTTGGAAATAATTTATTTGTTTACTATTTCAGAGAGTTCTATACAGGCTGGCTTACACATTGGGGAGAAAAAAATGCAAAAACAGGTGCCGAATCTACAGCATCTGAACTAGAAAAGATATTATCAAGAAATGGGTCTGCTGTGCTCTACGTATGTTCAAAAAACTATCAACTTTGATTTCTGATTAATCATCCACTTGATACGTATATTCATGCATACGTATCAAATTTTTGTAGATGGCACACGGTGGAACAAACTTTGGATTCTACAATGGTGCTAATACTGGAGCAGATGAGTATGATTACAAGCCCGATCTTACTTCCTATGATTATGTATGATAGAGACCTATGTTTTTTTTTTCAGGAATTATTTTTGAAATCAAGGCTTAATATTATTTTTGTTTGGTAATTCATGTTCATGATTGAGCTATATTCTTTCAGGATGCTCCTATCAAGGAACATGGTGATGTGGACAATGCAAAGTTCAAAGGTATATATCGACATTCTTTGTATATTCATAAACATAGCATGTACCTGCACACACAAAAGGAAAGACGTAACAAAGAAAAAGGAAAAATAATTTCATAAAGATTCATACAGTACGTAATCCCTCCTTCGGTTCTGAAATAAGAGCCAAGGTGCGCATGTAGATACACACTACTTAAAATTTTTGCTCCAATTTTATAAAGAAAAAAATAGTTCTTCCTTGATTCTTTGTTGTCCACTTGGGGAATAGCTCCTTATGGATTTTTCTCTACAGCTTTCTTGATTATTAATTTTTTTCTTCACTCTTTGTTCTACTTTCCTGACAAAATTCGGTGATCGATTATGTAAGGATGGTAAAATACCTGCGTTGTTTTATGTGACGTCAAATTGTATGATAAAACGCATTGAATAAATATTGAAGTCTACCTAAGTCCGCATATTCTGTTTTCTCTTTGAAAACCGGAGCTTAGGCATATTACGATTTCATTCCGTTTCAAACTCGAATTTCTTATTAAATCATAATTGCCTAAAATAGTTTCTGAAAACTATATCTTTGGTGTGTGTACCAATGGAATGCATTCAGCTTTGCGGAGAGTTATAAATAAATACAGCAAGACCGCTCTCCCTTCAGCTCCTCGTAATATTGGAAAGATAGGATTTGGACGTATTACACTAAAGAGAAGTGCTTATTTATTTGAAACTCTCAACATTGAAGATGCCAGTAATGGAGCTGAATCAGAAAACCCGTCTTCTATGGAGTCTGTTGGGCAGGTACAATACATTCTTGCTCATCTGTTCTAAACTAAAGAACAATTTATAGCAGTTTATGCTGACTTTGTGCTTTCGCTTCAGATGTTTGGGTTTCTCTTGTATGTATCTGAAATTGCTGTGTACAACGAAGGGAGCATTCTCTCCATCCCAGAGGTATCACTTCCCTCACTTATATATGTCTTCATGAGTCTGATTGGTGCCTTCCTGTTTTTCTTGCCCAGTTTTTATCTCCTACTATTATTTCAAAAAAATGAATGGCAGGTGCATGACAGAGCTCAAGTGTTCATTTCATGCCCCTTTATTGATGGTGACAAAAGAAGACCAACATATGTTGGCACAGTAGAGAGATGGTCAAACAACCCTCTTGTTCTCCCTAATAGTCGCTGCAACTCCAAAGTTAAATTGCTTATTTTGGTATGTTCTCTGGATCCCTCTTTCTCTCTCTTAGAACCAGAATAGAAGAAGAAAAAGAATGCTTTACACACATGACATGGTATTTGGTGCTTTATCTGTCTGACTATTTCCAATATTTGCAGGTTGAGAACATGGGCCGTATTAATTATGGAAAGTTCATATTTGACAGAAAGGTGAACACTTTTACAAATCAAATTTTATCTTGCAAATGCTACCATACCCTAAACTGATTCACTGCATCTAATCGGTGTTTACTCCTTTTCTACTCCTGGTGAATCAATGTGATCCATCCCTTTTTGTGTAAGAGATTGGGTTCTTTACTAAATAATGATAGTTTTAGTCATTACCCTTTTTAGTTTTTATGGATGTTCGGTCTTCAAAACTTTCGGGTTGTCTAGCACCAAACTGGATTGTACGTACTATAGACAATTATTTGTTGGCTGAGATGCAAAGATGCAAAATCAATGAGTGAATTTATTTTTATTTGTTTCCTTGAAACGTGGAGTCTTAATTTAAAATCATATTTCAGATTGCTCAATTTTTTTCCCATTTTGCACATTTTTAACTTTCTTTCTCACCACTGTACATAATCTTGGCTTGTCATGGTGAAAATTAAATCCTGCGCTCAAAGTTCGGAACTAAATAACCTGTCATCTTCAAACTTGTCAACAAAATTATAAGGGTAGAAATAATATGACTGGGTAAATAAGTGGAATTACTAGTAAACCGATGCTGTTATTAGTGTATGTATAAAAGTCCTAGTTTTGGTGCACAAGACTCGATACATTTGTTAAGTTTTGCATGCTTCAACCTTGCAAGTTCTATATTCACTTTACATTTTACAGTACATCTGTAGGTTTAACCATGAAAATTACAGGGTATTTTGTCTTCAGTTTATTTAAACAAAAAACCTCTACATGGGTGGAAAATGTTCTCTGTTCCTATTCAAAACCTAAACGACGAGCAAAAAGTAAACCCCATCACTAAGAGATCTTATTCGGAGATCATTACATCGTCTTCTCACAGAAAGTTGGAGAATAGTTCTGGTATGTCAGTATGTGTACTGAAATCTACTTATTCATATCGAGTGTTAAAATATTATCTGCAACGAGTTTATTTCAGCATCAATTTGTACATTTTGATTCCACTTTCATACTTCTTATTTTTTGCTAGAAATTCTTTTTCAATGATGGGTATTAATAAAACGGTGTTAGATTTTTTATTTTTTTTCTTGTGTGTACATGTGAAGGTGGAAACTCAGAAGAACCAACTTTCTATGCTGGTTATTTCGCGGTTGAAGATCAGAGCCAACTTAAAGACACATTTTTATCATTTAGAGGATGGGGGAAAGGGATTGCTTTGGTCAATGAATTCAACTTGGGGAGATTTTGGCCGGTAAAAGTAGTATTTGTTATAATTATATTGGTGGTTTAATCCTTTCTTAGTGACTTAATTAATTGCTTTCCTACAGTCGTCTGGACCACAGTGCAATCTTTACGTTCCGGCTGCAATCCTTAAACCTGGACAAAACAAAGTGGTAAGTAAGAGAGTTAGATGACATATCTCTTTCTTTTTTTGCAGAATCATTTAGTATTTGTGTATAACCTTTTCTTTGAACTGAGTTTTTTTTATCCAACTTGAACTGTGTTTGTTTTCCTTTAACGGTTGGTATGATAGAAGCTATTTGTTCGTTATGAACCTTTAAAATTGGGTTTAGCTAAGATGTTCATGTGATTATATGATTAGTGAGCATATACGATCATCGGAATATGAGCCTGCACGAGAACAATGAGAACTATCCTCAAGAAAAAAAATTGAAGGGCTAGAGATAAAGTGAAGCGTATTCCACAATAGTAAAGCAAAGTACGATCCACATGTTTGACAGTGTTAACGTACAAATCACATCTCACAGGAACAGTGTTTGCTGAAAAGCTTGATTGGTTTATTAGAAAATACCTGTATTGGTCACTGTGTGGATTTATGATTTGCATACCCTGAGCTAGTTCTTTTTCGTGTCTTCTATAAGAATATATTTCAGTTATACCCTAGTTTTCTCAGTACTTATTACATACCCAAGTGCCTTACTAATTTGATTATCCGGATTATCACCATCCTTATCAGTTGTGTGTTGCTTCTACTTATTAATTTGTTTATTTATTTTCAGGTCATTCTCGAGTTAGAATCTTCTCATCCGGATCTCGTTGTTAGCTCAGTTGATCAGCCAGACTTTACATGTGGTTCAAGAAATCCGAAAGTGCAGCTGCTCTGAAGGCATTATACAGTTTCTTTTTCTTTTCTCAATGGGGGAGATTATTGTTGGTTCTTTCAACATTGAAATCATAATAGTGATTGTTAGCTGCTCATTTAAACTAATGTGTACGATAAAAATAGTAAAGATTTGAATACGTTGAGTTTCCAATATGGTGATGGCTTGCCACACATTTTAGATAATGAGTACAATGACTGAGCCTCTGAATACGTATGTCGCAACCAATCTTGTTGAACATCAATGCATGATTTCCAATCTTGTACTTTAAAGATAAATAATGGAGTGTCACAGGACTCACTTTTGCACATCCTACTTAAATTACAGCATTTGATCCCTTTGCTATCTAAGTTTCAATTGTCAGTTTTCACAACAAAAAGTTAAATAATAATTTAGTAATTTCGCACAATCTTGATAGACGGAAATGAGATGTAATTCATGGATTCATGGCCTAATGAAAATGAAGTGCACATGCAAATCTAAGTATTTACGAATCAACAAACAACTCATCCTTAGTAAGCTCACCTGAATTTTCAAAACAAGAACCGTGCATTATTAACTAGTCATAGATCTGCCAAACAAAGAGTAAACAACAGTACTTTTACAGTTTTACTAACGATCATCACAATCTGTTCTACCATGGCCGAGCACACTCTAGTTTCAACAAAACTACCCCTTGTGTCTTCAAATTCTTAATTCTCGTCGACTGTCACTAACATAAAAGGAGACCAGTTTCGACTTACCACCAATTAGAAATGGATGGACCAACACAAGATAGGCAAAAGTAAATTACTAACAGGGATGTAAGACATCAAACAACAGGCTTCTAGTATACCTAACTCAAGTTCAACAACGAACACCTTGGAAAAACAAAAATAATGCTTCGAATTCCTGTTCACTAACACTATCGGAAACTGAGATACCAAAATAAGAATCCCAGAAAAAAAAATAAGAATTGAAATGTTAGGCATTAATAATTTACCAATGGGTTAATGACCAAAAAAGTACGAAACACAAACTTTACTAAGCTTACTTGAATTCTTGTATACAAGCAGCTTGCATTATTAACTGCTCAACTAAACTCGAAAAGGTAAATAAAGGAGAATTTCAAATTCCACCACTGACTGTCATGCATGTCCAGCCTTGGCACGTCACATTTCAATTACAACAGTGCAATCCTCACCATTTCAAAGTTAATAATTCTCAGTCAGTAGCCACTTATACAGAGAAAACAATTCGGTTCGACTACAGACACTGAAAATTGATGAACCAAAACGAGATAGGAGAAATCGATACGAATATGGTTCAAAAGCTGTCACTTAGAAGATTTCTTAGAAGCATCTTCTGAATCTGGTTTGGAACTAGACATAGCTGCAGTAGCTGCAGCGGACATGGCAGCTGTTGCTGCACCTAACTTCACGCCACCTGCCGCTTTCATGGCCGCACCAATTTTTGCGAAAACAGCAACACCTCCGACAAATATAGCCCTCAAGGCCACCGTTGGCTTTATAGACATATTTTTACTGTATCTGCAAGTACCATAACAAGCATTAACTAAACATAACCACGAATTTTATTAAGGTTTTTCTAGATTCTGTTACCGCTGCTATTAAATTTTGATTTTTTTTAGTTGCAGCTTCTAACCAATTATTTTAAGATGATTTTTTTGCGTTCAGAGAAAAACTAGATTGATCCAGCTCAAAGCTTCTAGGTTGTTCAGGGGGAAAAAAACACAGAAAAGCTCAGGTTTTAAGCTGGCCAATGTCATCCATCTTTGAAGCAAAAGAACTTAGGTAAACTTGCTAAATTTATTAGTCAATTTAGTACCATAACGTAATTATTATTGGACGGCAAGCTGTTCCTTGCAATGTCACATGACCCGAGACATGTTCTTTTAGTTATACAACACTTACTTGTAAATTCAGTGAGTTGCCTTGTATAATAATTGGTTCAAAAAGTGACAACTAGGGTATTAAACTGTGTTCTTTTTTTATGTAGTAGAACGTAACCCCGGCCGTAACTAAATGATAAATAGTGGTATAAAAGAGGTTACATGCAAAACAACGATATCGAGAGGAAGCAATGCAATCTGCAATCTGCAATCTGCAATCTGCAATCTGCAATAAATAAACATATCGTTTGTTCATAATTATCAATTAATATATATATGTTATCGGCTCTAGGGGAGTATATATATATATATATATCAATTAATAGAACAAAGCCAGTAATGAGTCAAAGTAAGTAACTGATCTTATAATAATAATAATAATAATAATAATAATATGTAGTACCAATTATTGGGAATTAATATGTAGTATCAATAATAATAATAATAAGTAAATAAAGAGTGTATGTAATTTGGACGTAGTAATGAATAAACCCAGTAAAGAATAAATAAAGTGAATATGACTAAATAGAATTATATAGTGAAATAGAACAGATTAAATAAAGAGAATAAAAAGTAGAATTGAAATAGAGAACAAGTTCGAGAAAAGGAAAAGTGAACAAACCAACCAACAAATCGATCCAATTCCTGGGGGGGAAATCAATCGCCTACCCAGATTTCTCTCTCTCTCTCTCTCTCTCTCTCTCTCCACAATATTCTAACTAATACAAATATATAGAGTTTTTTTTTCTGAAATGGCCTGCCACTGAAAATTCCCAAAATGGTCTACCTTTCTATAAAATTCCCAAAATGGTCTACTTATGGAAAACGACCGATCGAAATGGTAAAAACGACCGGTCGTTTTTATCATGAACTCTCTGGAACAATTTGGACAAAAAACAATCGGTCGTTTTTACCATTTCGATCGGTCGTTTTTCAGACCAACAACGATCGGTCGTTTTGTCCATTTCGATCGGTCGTTTTTATTGTGAAATCTCCGGAAGAAATCATACCTAAAACGATCGGTCGTTTCTGAAAAACGATCGGTCGTTTTTCTTGTGAACTCTCTAGAAGAAATTTGATCTGAAACGATCGGTCGTTTTTTAGAACGATCGGTCGTCTGTTTAAAAACGATCGGTCGTTTTTCACTGTCGACCGATCGACTGTAAACAATTTACAGAACAAGAATTTTTTGCACTTTTCGACACTGATTTGACAAAAAATATATAAAAACATGATCCCTTTTTGAACATGATCTCTTAAAAAATGATGTCGTAAATTAATATGTTTAGTACGAGAGTGTTGGATCGGATTTTTCGAAAGATTTATAGAACTAGTATTATCACATAAAATGATGTCGTAAATTAATATGTTTAGTACAAGATGTGTAGGTGACGTTTTACTAAACATCCGATTTAAAACAAGTAAATGTCACAACATCCGATTTAAAACGAAGTTAAACAAAGCTAAACGATTAAGGAAAACGAACGATCAAATGCAAGCGAAAAATTGGCCATAGTTTTGCCTAAAAACGGTTAATCGCCACAAATGAAAAACAACACAAATAACCCAATCAACTAGATATATATGCGCACAAGTTATAATAACATCAAAATCGCATTTGTAGAATTATAAATACGCAATCTCACAACGTCATACAATTTAACACGTAATGATAAAAGACCAATAAAAGGATCATTAACTTGAGGATCATTAACGTCTCACAACGTCATCACAAAGTTTTATTCCCTTTTTCAACATTTCTTTATCCCTAAATAAAAGACCAATAAAAGGATCATTAACTTGAGGATCCCAAAATCCAGGATACATCATATAATTTCGTCTCTGGTTACCATAATTTTCTTGAGTGTCGAACGGTTCATTAAACAAACTTGACATTGGTTGATGCATAGGAATTTCATCGGGAATAGTATTATTCGGCCATTGTGACCCACTTGATTGGTCGTTTTCATCCTCATCCATATACGAGCCCATTTCTTGTACATTTTCTTCGTCATCGTCAGACTCGTTTTCGCTAATATTGACGTCATCGTCAGACTCGTCATCTTCATCATCTGGTTCATCTCCAAGTTCTATCTCATTTATATTGTTCGACCAATCAATATTATCTGACAATCGACACACTGCATCCAAATGTGTCAAATCTAGTTCGTTGTTCTTAGAATATACCTCTGGCATTGGCTCTTGTCGAATGGGTGTTCTACTTGATGTACCGATTTCATTAGTGGAAAGAATATTATTATACAACCCGTAATCTTGATCAGAAGAGTAAACTTGCTCAATTTCAACATATAACTCTATAAACGTTCTTCCATTTTCTTCTATTAACTGAAGCATGGTTTCCAACGAATCATTATCAACAACAGCCAATCGCATATATTTAAACTCAGTAAGTGTAGTCAGATATGGATAACGACATGTTAAACTCAAACGATTTGAAGTCGATGATACATCAAGTTCATTAAACAATTTTTCCAAGAATTTGTCGTATGTCGTGTTTCTAGATACCTTAAAATTTTGTTTTATAAGAAATATCATAAGATAACCCCTCGCTAATAGTTTCCATCATCGTACCTCCCCAATAACACATAATTGTAGGATTTTTCATTTCGATAACCTAAAACACACAAAAAAAATATCAAATAATACTCCAAAAACACACACAAAAAAAACTAAATAAGATTGAAAATAGTGGAAACTGTGTTGAAAAATAGTGGAAAAAACCGAGTCTTTACAAAATATTGACTCTTACAGAAACATAGAGCCTCAACAAAATATCGAGGTTTTACCTGTTTTCGAAGAGCTCTGAGATTTGCCCTAAAATGATCTAAGAGTTATGTTTTTTTTTTGTACAGAGTAGTTCTGGAAAAGTAGGTCTGCAAAAGAGATGAGTTTTTTTAAATAGGAAGTATTTCTGAAAAACGACCGATCGAAATGGACAAAATGACCGATCGTTTTTGGTCTGAAAAACGACCGATCGAATTGTACAAAACGACCGATCGTTTTTTGTCCAACTTGTTCCAGAGAGTTCATGATAAAAACGACCGGTCGTTTTTACCATTTCGATCGGTCGTTTTTCATAAGTAGACCGTTTTGGGAATTTTGAAGAAAGGTAGCTCATTCTGAGATTTTTCGGTCCCAAATAGCCTATTTTGGCAAAAAACTCCAAATATATATATGACTTACAACGTAAGTTCATTTTTAACCTTAAAATTACCAAAAATTACCAAATTGCTACTGTATTAAAATGTGATTTTTTTTTTTCGAGGTCGATCGGACTTTACAGCGGATCGATTGGCCAGACCGTCTGAATTTTTTTCCAAATGCCTAATTAACTACAAAAACATTTACGGACCGTAATTGTGACTTACGGTTTGACTTATTCATTTTTTTTTTCCGATATCGTATATTGTGAAACTATAACTTATTCGTTCGGACTCACTCCAAATTTAGTTCCGTTTTAACTGTTATGTTCGTTCTTGAACCGTCTGTCATTTTAAACAAATTAACCATTTTTTTAAATGATTAGTACTCGAACGACCTTTTATCATGATACTCGAAACAAATTAACTTATTGACATTTTATCAAACCCTAAGTCACGATTACGATCCGTAAATATTTTTTGAGTTAAGTATGCAAATTTCATTTTAAACAAATTAACCATTTTTTTAAATGATTAGTACTCGAAACGATATTTTATCATGTTACTCGAAACAAATTAACTTATTGACCTTTTATCAAACCGTAAGTCACGATTACGATCCGTAAATATTTTTTTGAGTTAAGTAGGAAAATTTACAGTACTCGGGCCTCTGGAAAAAAATTCAGAGGGCTTGGCCGATCGATCGGCCAAACCCTCTGGAAAATTTTCAGATTTTCAACGCAGAGGCAATTTGGTAATTTTACAGTCAAAACCGTAAGTCAAAATTACGGTTCGTAAAAAAAAAGTGGAACTTGAAGGATGACTCCTGCAATTTAGTATAATTTAGAAAAATATAAGTAGTCTTCTCATTACCTGAGTAGAGGAGAAGAAAATAAATCTTAATCTTTATTTTTAGCTTTACTTCTATATTGTTTTCTCTTTCATTTTATTTTGAGTTTCTTTATCTTGTTATCTTTGAATCTTTGAAAGAAATAGAAAATTTGTCCCAAAAAAATATCAGTGTTGCCAAGTATTGAGTTTCATTCATTTGGATACTCATTGTTCATTAACGAAACAAGTGAGTTCGTTATAAATATTTCTCTCATTTTAACATGTGTTGATATCTCCAATAATTACTTCCAAGATCACTGAAATTTCCACAATATATATTTGATTGAATCAAGATTTTACAAAATGAAATGGATATTGCTTTTGAATTCCACGATATTGTGTATGATTTGAGTGAAGATAGGAAGGATAAAAATTATTTACGTTTTCAAAGTAAAAAAAAAGAAGTTCCTATGTTACGTATACTGGTTGAGGGTCTTTGAAGACCAATTTATAATTTGTCTTTTAGCCTTCTCTTTCATTCTGGTTGAGGGCCATGGTAGCTTAATGGGTTATATGCCATTTATATATATATATATATGTGATTGTTTCGCAAAGGCTCAGATTGCCCCTGGTTGTTTTGCTGGACGTGTTAGTGTTTGGGATTATCTTATTGATCGCTTTTTTGGCTGTTAGACCATTCCCGTTCCGTCTATCAGTTGTGAGTTGGACATGTGTAGTTTCTACCATGGTCAGAGTCAACACTCCTGTATAAATTGCCATTGAATATATAAAACACAAGAAAGTAAGACGGACAATCACTAAATAAGAAGTTATTAAGGAATGATCTATATGATATAAATATAACTTATCATAACAGACAAAAGAGCGGCAAAGTTGACCGTAGTAACTACACAGCTGAATAAGTATATTGTTTTCGAAGTTTCTCTAGTATCTTGATACAATTCTTGTTAGATTGCATTTTATTAAAAAAAAAATGAATTAAAACTACATTCTTGTATTCGTACATGACATTCTTGTGTAGTCCTCATTTGAAGATGATGACGGTTAGTTTTGTTTCCGTAAGTGTCACTTAAAAAAACCGCAAATGCGTCACATGTGCGAGACAAGTTTTTCAACAACCAAAAGTATAAGTAAGCATCCTGAACCAAATAAAGTCGTTTTGTTAAGCAGTAACTATTATTATAAAATGTAAAGGGTCAACCATAACAATTGTGATAAAGATACGTCCGTTTCCATTTAACTGTCCATTACGAAACTACAAACTAGATCGACTTATAATTTTTATTAAAATTGTCGGAATGATTTTTTTTTTAAATCTAATAATAAAATTTAACATTTAAACTATATTATTAACTTTTAAATTTTTTAATTCAGATAATTTTAATATAAGTTATTGAGCGATCAAAATTGAATAATTAATACAAGTTATATTTTGGTGGTGAACAATTAAGTATATACGGAAAAAAAGTAAATAAAAAACAGGCAAACAGTTTGATGACTTCACTTAGCTTGTTGTTTTTGTTTAGTTTAGTTTAGTTTAGTTTAGTTTAGTTTAGGGTTTAGGGTTTGTTAAGTTAAAGAAAGAGAGAGGTGTGACCCCCAATATAATATAATATATATATAAATTATAATCTGCGGAAGTGAAATTGGGTAAAGAAACAGTGAGTTATAATAATAATAATAATAATAAATAGAAAAAAAAGATGATGGACGGAGGAGGTTACGAAGATGATCAACAACGCCACCCTCTTTCTTCTTTCGGGTTTCTTCTCTATTATTATTATTATTATTATTGTTATTGTTTTGCATTTTCACCTTTTTGTATTTCATTTGATTTAACAAAAAAAAAAGAAAAAAAGGAATAGTTTACAGTGTGCATCATTATTAAATACTACTATTAGTTTCTAATTAAGCTCAATTCTATATATGTACTAGATTCATTGTATAATAGTTTTGTATGTTAAATAAGTTATTTTGAGGTGTGTATATGATGCATGTCACTTCTTGGTTGTTAAATTATATCATTCAGAGTTAGTTTTAGGTAGTAATACATGTTTTTAACTTTTTTATTTATTTATTTTTTGCTTTATGATAGAAAGCTTTTTGTGGGAGGCATCCCGTGGGAGACGACCCGAGGTATTCGGCATCTTTCTTTTTTCTTATGTTATGGGTCCACTGTTCTCTAATTATGGATACTAAACCTACATTTAAGTTGCACTTGCATGTTCATACATATCTATTGTTCGGTTGTAAAGTGTGAAATATTTCTCTGTTATTATTTTCCTTTTTCTGAAAAAAAGGTCGGTTCTATATATACGAGTACTTCTTATACGATTGCATTTGAAATGATCAAGCTTTTGCTTTTGTGTTGTCTCCAGGATCCTTAGATATTTAGATGCAGTTTATTTATTGAATACAGAAATTAATGTATGACACTCAGGAAAAAAATTGAGATCTAAGACAGTATCGTATTATAAAGAGAATTGTTGCAATCCTATATTTCCGTTTGTGTCATACTACTACTATAGACAGAAGATAATTTTCATAGAAGAATGCATGGCTATAATATAGTACACAGTTTTATGTTTCATTCATTACAGAGGCTTGCATTTGACGTCCTTATTAAGCAAATCACAACAGAATTGGATAAGCTGAAAAAAATACTGATTTTGGATTAGATTGAACTTCGTCAAAGATATAAAAATTTGATGATTCAGATTATCATCATATTTTAATACTGATATTACTACATACTTGTGATTGAAAGTTTTATGTTGATTAGACACTTGATTAGTCGTATACTAGCTTTCCAGCAATCATGTAAGACATCATACAAAACTGAAAAGAAAACGAAATCACCTCTGGCCAAGATCCTAGTAATGCATAACTCAGGGATGTATATGCTGAGTGCATTATGGTTTTTCCGCCCTGAAAGTCAAAGTACAAGTTCATTATGGTTTCTCTTTTTTTAAAGATAGTCTCAATTGTATGATACAAAAATTTACATGCAACATAACGTCACATGTAGTCTTGTTTCCTTTGCAGCGAGTTATAAAAAGTTATATGAAATAGTAAATCTTATCACGGGGTAAACTTGTGTAAACTATAATATTTGAGTAGAATTTCTAATTTTCAGAGAGATTTACCGACTACTTCTGCACGTACGGAGAAGTTACAGATGCTATAATAATGATGGATAAGTTTACCGGAAAGCCCCGTGGATTTGGTTTTGTAACATTTGCGGACCCATCAGTTGCTGACAAGGTTATGCAAGAAGAGCATGTTCTAGATGGAAGAGCTGTAAGAACCATTGTGTTTGTTTCTCTCTCTTATTTAACTTTAAAAAAATTGTGATTATGTTTTTGTTTTGATTTATGATTGATATTTCATTAGATTGAAGTAAAGAGGACAGTCCCTAGGGACGAGATGCCTGGCAGAGGAGCAGTACCGAAGACCAGAAAACTTTTTGTTGGTGGTTTAATTCCAGATTTTACTGAAGGTAGCATGTTCAATCCTTTACCCTTTTTAGACCTTCTTGTGTGGTTGCAGCTTTGCTTTAAGCTTAGTTTTTTGTTACTGCCTTTGGTTGACCAGCTTAAAAGCTGTGATATTTGGATACTTGCGCTGAAAAGGCTAGAATCTTAAATCTGGATAAAGCCATTTCTTTTTTTCTTCTCAAACTCAAAACCCAGCTTATTTGCTGAAAAGCTGAAACCAAACAACCGCTATTAGCTTAATTGATTTATCCTGATTATTGTTTTGCCCCCCTCAATTACAGACGAGCTGAAGGAGTATTTCTCTTCATTTGGTAACGTTGTTGAGCACCAGATCATGTTTGACCATGAGACAGGGCGATCAAGAAGTTTTGGATTTGTCACTTTTGAGAACGAAGAATCCGTTGAAAGGATTCTCTCTGATGGCAGAGTTCATGAGCTTGGAGGCCGACCTGTGAGTGAAAATTCCGAAACTAAGTAAAATGTATAGTTTTCTTATTGGTTTTATAAGATTAGTTGAATGACCTTGAAGGCTTGAATACAAAAACTCTGTAGGTGGAAATAAAGAGAGCTCTACCTAAAAGATCCATTGGCGAGTATATTTATGATCACGGCGGTGGTGGCATCTCAAAGTCTTACGGTGGTTATAAAGGCGGTGCAAATGAATATCAAGGCGGTGGCAAAACGGGTAGGGGATATGATGAGTATGGTAACTACAGTGCATATATGGGTAACTATGGTGGTGGTGCCGCTGGTTTCTATGGCGGCTATGGTGGTTATGGCGGATATGGGTTTTGGGGGCCCATGTATGGGACCGGTGTATATGGGACAAATATGTATGGAGGCTATGGTGGCAGCGGTGGTGGTAGGTATGGCGGTGGTGGCAGTGGGGGTGGCGGAGGATTTGGTGGTGGCAAAGGATATGGTGTTGGTGGTAAAGGTTATGGGGCCAGCGGTTCGGCAAATGGAAGGTATCATCCTTACCAAAAGTGAGTTAACAATCTACAATCATTGTTTCCTTAAGAATGTGAAGTTCTTCCTGCAGTTAGTTGCTTGCAACTTTATAATCGAAGTAGCTGGATTTCTTAGGCTGAGAAAATAAGATGGGTTAATCGTTTTACTTTATCTACAGCTTAAAGCTTCTAGCTCTTTCAGTCCAGGGTACCAGAAAATCTCGAATTTTAAGTTGATAAACCAATTGCAAAAAGACTACTAAGTTTAAAAAAATGCAATTAAATAAACATTTGTTAGAAATACACAATTAAATGACTTTTTGTGGACGAAATTTCAAGTTTTCAGTTACAAGGAAAACTTGTTTCCTGTTAGTGATGCTATTCACATGCACTTCAATGAAATCTATTTTTATCGGATTTACTTGATTGATTGATTTGATTCCAAATTTTATAATTGGATTGATTTCAATATTGATTTTGGATAATGGGAACAAGAGTTTCCGTTAACACTTAAAAGTGATATAAGTCCTAAATTACTCCCGGTAATTTCCTCAAATTGCTGTAGAAATAAAAAGATGCAACTGATTCTTATATGCTGGTGTTTTGTTTGTAGGTGAACAAGCTGATCTCTCTCTTCGAGCTTCTGGCTTCGGATAGCTGATGGCAATTTGATCGGCAAATTTATAATTATGGATAGTAGTTGTATTTTGTAGCTAATAGAATTTTTATCTCAAACTGGGGATTTTTTTGTGTGCTTCAATGAAACTCTTTGAGTGGTGATTGACTTTAGTTTATATCTCATGACGATTTGTGATTGGTTTCCTGATTAGATGAATTAATTATACAGTAGTCTATTAGAGCTGGGGTTTTGTAAGATAGTAGTTTTGTACCTGGTATTGTTTAACCATGTAAAATAAATATAAAAATTGTTTGAAGATCAAAAGAAGAACCATAATTAATGAGCAGGCTGAGCTCTGTATATATATTTTCAATATGATGAGTCTGAGGCTTCATTTGTCGCAACTTACTACTACATTTAACTTATCTAGTGTTTGTTTGTCATATGTTGTTATGAACTTATTTGGTAAGCTTAAATGTGACTTTTGTCGTTGTAGTTCAGCTTCGTCTTGGCAATCAGCTTCTGGATATATGTAGTTTACATGCTTTTAGTGTTCTGCTTTTACATTCAACAAGTAAAATCTAAAACAGAAAGTAAAAATGAGGGTGAAGCTATGGTTCTAAAATTTGAACTTGGAAACATGAAGAAATCGAATTACATTGCACTCGGCACTAATTAATCAACCTATTCAATTTCAAAGGTTAAGTAGTTGTTATTTGAGAATGTTATGAGGCTTCTGCATATGTGAAACTGAGCTAATATGTGAAATTGCTTAACCTACAAAGTGAAGTGGCAGAAATTTACTATATATCCTTCATAACACAAGTTTGCCGGTTCTATCTACTTATTAACCATGAGGATCATTCCTTTTATACATGCTTTCTGGACAAAGAACCTTCATCCTCCATGTAACAATAGTACTCTTTTAGCAATAGTAGCACCATCTGTTTCAAGAATTCTCCTGCGACAAAAATTACTTTCTTTAATAAGCATTATTCACACTAATTACTCACTAGTTGTAAAATAACGAAACTATTCTGGAACAAATTATGGACAACAAATGAACAGTCTTTACTTTTCCGGCCTCTAGAAAGGTCGGCAGTAGCCTTTCATTTTTAATTTTTTTGGGTAAGTTGTAACCTTAATTTGTTCCCCCACAGCAATAATGTGATTTCCACAATTTCTGGTGGCAGAAAAGGGAAGGGCTTTGTTAGATAAACCAATCATTATCAGTGATCCTTCTATTTGAAAGAAGAAGGGCTCAAATTATGCATGCGGAAGAAGGTTTATAAAAATCTAAAATACTTGAATTTGATTCTTACCCTCCTCCACCAACGATCTCATCGAGGCATAGAAGAATTAGATCTAAATTTTTCGAAGCCTCATTTTTTTCAAGCTTGTTTCTGAGGATAACAGAAACTGCATCTATAAATCCTTGAAGAACTGTGACTAAGATAGGTTCATTTCCATCATCAACTGCAGTTACAAAGAAGTGTAGATCTTGAATGAACTTATGTACATGAGACAAAGAACACAATTAGATATGTATGTATATACATACACACATAAGAATTTTAAAATAAATAAATAAAGTGTTTCCATTCTTTTAATATTGTTCTTGCTTGTAGTAGCTAAGCCTAGTTTGTAACAGCAGCTTTTTGGTCACTGGTTTCAGCAATAATTTTGACGACCCATAAAAACATAACAAACAGAAGAGCTTTCTGACTTATTCCAAGATGAATTGTTTCCACAACAAAATCATAACAAAAAAGATATTTGAAGTTTTTCAGAGGATATTTTCTAGTTTAATAACTATTGATTATTAAAACTACTCGTAAAAATGATTATAAAGCCTTCTACCAATAAAAAAAAGACACAAATTGAACCATACATCCGAGTGGGTAATCAATACAAAAGAATCGCATAGTATCATACAATTTCTCTCCCCTGTTCGGGCAGGTCATACGATACTTATCCAAAACAATATCAGAGAACTAACTATTCAAAGACGTAATGATGCCACCATTCAATTTTTAATGTCACCCGATAACATACATTCTCGGTAAAAACAAATAGCTAATTATTCTGTCAAATAAAGCCATACCTTCAGAACGAGCGTTTGTCATCTGGGTACTGGTAAACACGGAATTCTCAAAAGCTAGCTTTACATCATTAGTCGGCCAATAATCAGTGTAGGTACCTGACTGCTACACGCTTCCCTTCAGGATCCAATAATAAAATGTTTCTCACAGTAGGGCGTACGTGCTTCCTATAAGATACAGCCAGGGGTATATTCAGACATTATTTTTTTTCTATATAGGTTCATTGGCGTGTGCCATTAAGCAACAGGTGAGAATTATCGGACACAGTTTCAATTTCCAGAACATTTTTTTTTTTTAAGTCTGCAGCTTTTCATGTTCTATACTAGTCTGTAATAATGGTTTTCTGTATTAATTTTTTTACTAATACATGTGTCTTTGAGACAATGATGGGGTACCATCTCTCCATTTCCACTTTCTGGTAAGTAAAATCGGAACCATTAAGATATTCAACAAGACCATAAGAAACAGGTATGGATAAATAGCACCAAAACCTTCTCGACATGCAATTACGCTAATCCATCTTATCATGTAATAATTTAACAAAGTTAAAAAGATAAATATAAAATAATCAGCTCGTACTCCGACTTTTAAAGTACTGTTTGTTGCAGTAGTTGTTCAAAACACCGATAGTCAAAATTAGAGAGTAGACAATTTTAATTACAAATGACTATCTAAGAGAATGAGTATACCTCGGTCAGTGCGGCAATCTCAGGAGAAACATCATGCTCAGATGTCAAAACCTATAGAATATATAACTTACAAAGTTAGATAGTGTGTGAGGCTAAAAATATGAACATATAGAGTATGGGTGAGATTAAGCAAATGATTATACTAACCACGTCCTCGTCCTGGGATTGGAGTCGGGCACAAACACGGGTACGAAGACAAGTATCGTACACAAACCCAAGTACATATGCGAAAACTATAGCACGTGTCTCAGCCTGAGCTATGGTATCTAAAACACATGCATATGCCTCGGCATGGATCTGGGCCAATCCCCGAGCAAAGGCCTGGTCCAAGGCCCACCTCTCAGCCTCAGTAACGGAAAGAACGAGACCATCATCGTCCTTAGGCGTCCTCCACCCACAATCCAAGCTCCTGGTCGAAGCTGCTGGTCTCCGAGCCTCCTCTGCTGTCGCAGATACCCCCCAAGTACAACCATCTCAAATCATCCTCTGTCGTCGCGTAGAAATACGACCGTGGCTCGAACTCGGGTAGGAGGGCTGACTCCATAGAGGCATGAACCGCCAAGGAGGAGGTATCGCTGACATCTACGTTTTTTAACAATTAAAACAAAAAACTAAACACTTTTTCACAAGAAAAGGTTTTATAACAGAAGGTTTTCACCAAAAAAATGTGTTTTTACCAAAAAACTGTTTTCCATAAAAGAAAAAGAAAAGAAAAAAAACTCACCAAAAATGTTCTTTTTTAAAACAAAAACTGGGTTTTATCACCGATAGATAGTTTAAAAAATAACTGAGTTTTCACAAATACAGCCTCTTACACCAAAAGCAAATTTCTCACACAGAGCGGCTTTTCTTTCTAACGAGAAAAGTGATTTTTTTTACCAAAAAATGTAATTTTCACCCGAAAGCGGGTTTTGTCTGCTAAAGAAGGATTTTTCCATCAAGAAAGTAATTGTATACTAAAAAAAGTTGCTTAACTAGTAAAAATCAGCTTTTTTTCACAAAAAAAAGAAAAGGAATTTATGAAAAGGAAGAAGAGAATTGAAAGTAGATATAGTTTAAGGGTAAAATTTCATAAAATTGAACTGAGAGATAAATAAGTGGAACAGAACCGAAACCCTAGAAGGCATAAAATTAGTAATAAGATTGAAAAAAAATTAAAACTAAATTCGAAAAAGGAGGTAGAAATCGGTTGTTGGCTTAGTAATTAATATATATTACTACTTTATAGAATTTAGATTTCTCAAGAATGCAAATTAATGTGAAAGAAATCGAATTAATTGTTGTCTCTATGTTTTTAACTGTTTTACTAAATCAGTTAACAGTTGCCGCCTCTATACTTTGTTTAAAATAAACTATCAGATTTTACACTATTGGTCCTCTACTCTTCAATAGTAGTCACCTATATCTAATAAGTAGTACTAGTATTTCTAACAATTCTAAAAGTAACAACAATTAAACACCAATTTATCTCAACATCCCCTCTCCACATCCATAATCAAAATTTTGATCTTTCAGAACGGATTAGATATCATATCATATCAGGATTCTCAGAATTTTTCTCATCCCTACTTTAGACTATCATTTTTTGAATGCACAATAAATTGCCATATTTATATTATATTATACATTAAACTGTCATTTCTATTATTTAGTATTAGAATGTCATATTCTTTTTTTTGGGATTTTTTTACAATTTTCTTTTTTTTTTATTTTTGATCAATGTCGGTGACTGACATACGTACAAAGATCAAGTAATGACCTTGGTCAATCTTGTTGGGTCAAATGTGTATTGTGTTAATGATGGGTAAGCGTTACATTTTTCAACTCATATCTTTTTTTCTCAATGAAATTTGAATCAATAAATACTCATTCTATTTGTAGTTAGTGTTTAATTTGGACTTTTATGTGTCATTCTATATTTTTAAATAAAAAATTCTTTACTCCTATGAATGCTAAATCAAACAGATTCCATCCAACCACTCAACTAGAAAAGCCGGATTCAATTCATGATTTTATAAGCAGCAAAATGAGGTAAAAAGAATATTGTCTAGGTAAACACTTGCTGACATGAAGAGTAACACTTTCGGCGTAAGTTCCTTAGCTTGGACGGGACATTTAGTTCATGTCGCTATTCCTGCATCTATAGGAGAGTACGTCCGATGGAATAATTTCTTAAATGTATTACCGCATCCCCAAGGGTTAGGCCTCGTTTTACGGGTCATTGGAATCTTTATGCTCAAAACCCTGATTCAAGTAGTCATTTATTTGGTACCTCCTAAGGATCCGGAACTGCCATTCTAACCCTTCTCGGGGGATTCCATCCAGCTCAGAAAATTTGACAATGCTGACCAGGCTTGGCACATGTTTTAACTTGATTGTTTTTTTGGGATAAAACTACCAAACACAAAGTTGTGCTTTGTAAACAGAATAAACAAAACATGTATATATACAACTCTAGAATACATGTTTGTGAACCAATTTTGCCACCATATAATCACATAGAAAACAAAGCACAATACAGGCATGAAATTAAATTTCTATTACTCTCGGTTTGCTTGCTGAAGGCATGGCCATGTGGGCCACTCAAAATATATTAACACATTTGCATCAAACGTAATTCATCGTGGGAATTTGAATACAACTTTTCCTTAGCGACAATCATATGCAAATAAATGATTTAGGATCTCCAAGTAAACGATGTAAGGATTTACGCGGTCGGCGCAAATAATACTTGTCAAATAATTAACATAAGTTACATAACCCATATTAATACGCCCAAAATCAATATTCCAAAGGCTAACATTGCTAGCTAAGCTTCATTTACTCATAGGAACTACATCTTCGTCCATGTAACTTTGTCCACTTGTACTCTTCATAACCTATCCACACTTTGAGATCAAGATCTTTCAAGCTTATAAACTGGAGAGACCCATCTTTCATTCCTTCAAGTTGCCTCATTAATTTCCCGTGTAGAGTTTGGAACCATTTACTGATGATGGAGGTTCAATCAACACTACACGTCCGTTTGGATCATCGGAATCATATGGCTACTATCGAATCCAAATTGAGCTGATGCCAGTGAAATATTCCACCAATCACCTTAGCTACAGAATGTGACTGCATATATTAAAGGGTACTAACTCTGATTTAATAGTTGACTTTTGCCAAGTCCCAGTTTCCGATGAATAGATCCCTACATTATACATTGATCCGCCCCTTCCATATGCACGCTTACTTGGAATATCTACACAAACCACCTTAATAGAAAAGGTGGTGGTGATTGGTACTGGTGCTAATCCCCTTTTCGCATTTAAATCCCAATGATACATTAACCACTGCTTCAATGTTATTTCTGGGGATTTGAACATGCTTATTGGAGACTAAATCATAAACGCCAAGAGTCTTGGGATTTTGATCAACCAAGAGAAGACCTTTTGATGCATGTAGCCATAAGATAACCAAACGTGTTCAATAAGTTAGAAGATTCTTTTAGTTCTTCCTTTTCGACATAATTTTTCGACGTATGAAGAAAGGTATTCGCCACACAAAAACCGTGTCTTTCCGCATAGTAGTCAAATTTACCGGTACAAATAAATCCGGGAGTAGTAATGTTGCCCATAGTTTGTTGTCGAGATTGGTAGCGTCTGCGAAAATAGTTATCAGTTATTAAGTAAATTCCAATCCTTAAGACATGCATTTGAACCTCATTAGCGTCTTTACAGGCAATATAATCATCAACTCCTCCTGAACAATATCGTTGGGGATGGGACTTACAACCACTGTATCCACAAGTTCTGTAAGCTCAGCTTTCATTTGAATGCTTTCAATCCTGGTCCAGAGCATCCAAAAATAAGAATATCAATAAATATAAAAAGATTATACACCTAAGGTGATGCATACATGCTAAATCCGAACCAAAATATAATCTTGGGTGGAAAATTTCTATTAGAAGTTCATTAGATTTTCCTGGTTAGACCTTTGTTCGTTCCACTAAAGCTCGGGTGGAAAACAACTGCCTTTTATTTCACTATCAAATTTTATTAGGCAGTAAAACTTGCTAGTGATATAAATGGGCTTTATTCGCTTTTTGTACATTCGTTTCTTCATTTTTTTCCCGTTTTGTACCTTGGTTTCTTAATTTTTTTTATTGTACCATTGTTTCTACTTTTGTTTCCTTTTTTGTAAATTTGTTTCTTAATTTTTCTTTTTTTTACCTGGTTTTTACTTTATATAGAAGAGGTTAGGTTATACAAGGTACAAAAGCCCAACTTAGACCCACTGAGTAATAGTCCAATAATATACTACAACAGGATTGAAGTTGTAATTCTATGTAATAGAAGTGTAACACATATACCTTTATTTTTATAATGGGTCTAAATTTTATGCGCTGAAGTTGTTACCCATAAAAAAATTATTTATCTTTCTTACTCTCGAGGCTCGTTATATATATATATATATATATATGGTTAATCTAGATAGATACGATATATGTATTTATTTACTGCCATGTACACTTGTTTAAAATATGGTAATTTGCGAAATCATATATTTTCACATTTAAGTTGAAAAAATTATGAACCTTCTCTAAATAGGCTCACCTATTTGGATACGATGTTTAGGAAAGATATATGCGGAAGTCGATATACTAATAAGGTCGGATTTTAAGTGGCATTCGTGCCCTCCAACCTCACCGTCTTTCCTGTTCGTTTTTCAAGTAGAGCTACCGAAAGGGGTTGACAAAATAATAATTTCAATTTCCCCGAGTGTGTTTATATAGTGATGTATGTTTCGCCAAATTGGTGTCTCTGTATCGACCTGTCGTTCGATCAATGAGAACATATTCACATTAAAAGCAAAACTATTTTTCGAACCTGTCATTTCGAAATAAAGTTTATGCTTGTGCAAACCATAAAATGAAATCACAGAACAAACGAACTCAGAGAAGAAAAGAAAAAAAGAAAATAATAATAATTTCGTAGTCACGTACTCAGAGAAGAAAAGAAATATATATATATATATATATATATATATAATTTCGCAGCCACGTAGACGTGGGATTGGAAATCCCACGTCTCTTATATTTTCCAGCAATTTTAATATGTAAAAAATAACTCCCCCTCTCATATCCACTTTCTTTCTATCTATATATCTATATATCTATATATCTATATATATATATATATATATATATATATATATATATATATATATATATACCAGCCAAGAAGATGAGTTTATATCCATATAGATCAGGAGGCCAGGATCCAAGTCGGTGCCGTCTTTAATTAACCTAATCAAAAATTATTTTGTCTGATTATCAAAAAGATATGATTTGATAATTATCATTTATTAACCCGTAGACGGATTGACGATTTGATAATTATCGAAAAGATATACTCTTTTAGAAGTTATTGTCATTAAATACAAAATATAATTTAATGGCGATATTTATGCTTATTCGTCGTAGTATTTGCCATATAACTCTACACGTAGCTTATTATTCGTATTATAACCTTCCATATAACTTTTAAATTTCATTAATCATATATAGTAACTCAAATTAACTTTCAATTATCTCAATTTTAATAAACTAGCTAAAAAAACGCATATTTAATATTGTGACTTAATGTTTCCATAATTGCTAATTATTCTTATAAAAACGCTTCTTTCATAGTAGTAAATACTAATATCTTTTTATTTCCTAATTCCTACTCCCTCGTTCCCAATTAACTGTCATTTACGAAATTACGTCCAATTTTGACCGACTTATAACATGTATCATAATTGTCGAAATGAAAATTTTCAAAACTAAATCATATAATTTAATATTTGAACTATATGATTAACTTTTAAAAAATTTTATTCCGACAATTTTGATACAAGTTATTGACCGATCAAAATTGCACGTAGTTTCGTAATGGACAATTAATTAGGAACGGATGGAGTAACAATCTTTGTAGGCATTTTACTACTACTATATTGTGACTTAATGTTTCCATAATTATTAATTATTTATTTACATTCACGCTGTGTTTGTTTCACGGTAAAAGACTTACATGTTGAAAATATTTTATTGGGAAATGTTTACGATGAAAATATACATTTGCTTACTTTTCATTTACGGGCATTTGGTGCGTAAAAGGTTTTTCACGTAAAATATTATTACAATTTAAAGTTATTTAAGTTCTTCAAACATAGACATCGTCGAAGCATAAACAAATAAATATTATCGATACTTTAATTATAAAATTTCAAGAAAAACAACGTAAAAATTAGTCAAAGTCACAAAAATACATAAGTTGGTGAAAGCATCATAATAATTTTGACACAAAAAAAAATCTGAAACTTATTAATTTAATTTAACAACATTTGTCAACTGCTATTTTATTTCATGTTTTTTGTTGTGCGATGAATCCCATTGATTGCTTCCCTTTCAATTTTGTTGAGATAATTAAACGCATTCTCCAAATCTTTCCCGTCAAATCCTTTAATCTATGTCACTTCAACTTGATTAATGTCACAAACATATGCCCATGTTGAGTCGTATATATACATATATCTAAAAGTAAATAATTTTTATTTTGTTTTTTATTACTTTATTTATAGTTTATTATGTTTTTTGAAGAAAAAAAAGTATTCTTATTGGATGTTGATTTGTTTTACCATTATTAAATCACAATAATTTTTTATTGTAATTTATTTCACTAGCAATGGAGATAAAAGAATAACTTACAACCAATCACTCGTAATATATAATTTATCCGTAAAGAATTGTTTACATTCATGTGGTCAACGAAAGTATACGTATAAGTTTGATAGGTAATATAGAAATAATTATTTTTTAAAATTTAATTAAATAATATCAATTAGGATGAAAATTAGATATAAAATTGGAAAGTAAAATGAAAAGTAAAAAGTAAAATAGTAGAGTGAAAGTGAGAAATTGGGGGGAATAGAGTAGAGTTAATTATATATATATATAGTATATATATATATACTATTAATTTATGTGAATACCCTTTATGAGGTCTTGAAACAAATAATTACAAAAAACTATTGATAGTTTAAAAAATTACACATGATGTTAGAAATTCAAAAACTAAAAAAAAATATAACTGCTAAAAGAAACCACCACGTTCAAAATAGGATACCAATTAGTATTTGAATAAAGCCAAAAAAATAACTCCTCTATCCCTATTCTCTGCACTATCTCTCCTTCCCCTCTCAAATATTAATCTTCCTGTTATGTTTATGATTATAAGTGTTTTTTTTTTTTGTAAAATTGAGTTTGTGTTGCTAAATATTTTTGTTTAATATTTCACAACAATTTACACATCTACGCGTTACACCACGTATTGCGTGGGCGGGGTGCGCTAGTATATATATATATATAGAGAGAGAGAGAGAAATACGTAGGACGACGGGTACCAGTTGGACCCATAGACGCCGGGTAGGGGTTGGACATTATTCGGAGGCGGAATACGGGTTCGGGACGGAGCATCGGGATTAGTTGGATTTGGGTGAATAATAATAATAATAATAAAAGGAAGGATCAAACGGTGGTCGTATATATAATAGGAATAGGAGGAGAGATGTGGTCCTATTATCATCCTATACTAGTCATATGCCTCCTTCCTTTATTTGGAATCTACATATAAAAAAGACAAAGAAATACAGTTATTTAATTTCAGATTTGCAATATGAATACATACACACAAGTGACGAAACCGTATGCGAACCACATGCCCGCGTTCACTGAGAACGCGAACGAGAGGGCAAAGGGCATAGACTCGACAGTTCTCGTCCGTATCACCTGCCGCTAGATATATATAAAAACAAAATTAAAATGTTAGGCAAACAATCACTAAATAATAAGTTACTTCGTATAAAAAATCTAAATAATACAAATATCTTACCATAGCTGGGAGTGGATAAGCAAAATTGGTCATGGTAGTAACTACACATGACCAACCCACAACTGCTAGACAGAATGGGAATGATCGAACAGCCACAAAAGTGACTAGAAAGATCATCCCAAACAAACACACGTCAACCCAAACAACCAGGGTCAACGTGCGCCTCTACGAAACAATCACACATATATATAAATGAAGGGCAAAAATTATGAATAATTTGTTTTTTAGTAGTTTAATCACATGTGATTTCGTAGTAGATATTTAAATGGGAACGGAAATAGTATGATTTTTATCACAATTGTTCTGGTTGCCCCTTTACATTTTATAATAATAGTTAGTTCTTAACAAAATGGTTTTGTTTGGTTCATGATGCTTAATTATATTTTTAGTTGTTGAAAAACTATTATCGCACATGCAACGCACATGCGACGCACATGCGACGCACATGCGATTTTTTTAAGTTTTACCATTTTTGATATATACTGTCATTCACGGTCGGTTATTTTTTACTTTTTTTTTGCCTCTTTTGTTTTTTTGTTTTATTTTACATTCAACCCGCCCCCTTACACTTTTCCAAACTTCCATTTCTAAATAAGGACCTGACCTTTCAATTTTTACTCCCTACTACCTTTTCTTTTTTCCTTTCTTCAATTTATCCCTCTAACCAAATACTCCTACTATGGAGTATTAAAATAGCATATGATCTTATGTTGGTTGATCCCTTTTGGATAACAATTTAGAACATTCAACTTATCGTTAAACAATCAAACATAAATAAATAAATAAAGAGTAACGGTTAACTTTACCCAATTTTGATATACTCTCATTTTAACGGGCGGTTATTTTTTTTGTCGTATTTGTGTTTTTTGTTTTTTGTTTTATTTTACATTCACCCAACCCTTACACTTTTTCAAACTTCCCTTTCTAATAACGACCTAACCTTTCAATTTTTATCCCGCACTACCCTTTATTATTATTATTATTATTATTATTATTATTATTATTATTATTATTATTATACACCCCCAACAGACACGTGCAATCTTATATACTGGAGTACATATTATATACTATATATATAAACAAACAAAAGTTCACAAGGAAACCTCCTTATCAAACTGTAAATAAATTATTCCAATTTTACATCAATGAACTTATAAACATATATTATTGTCACATATTTAATGTAGATGTTTATAACACTTTAGTACAAATAAAATTAGTACAATATATTTTGGTGGTTTGTTATTTAGATTACAACTTGTCATAACTGGATAGTTAAATGTACAGATGTTGGATATTATTTAAACTATGGTTGAACATATATAACAATCAATTTTATAATAAGGGAAGGGAAGCGTTATCATCACTCCCCGTTGAACATATAACGGAGATGCGATGCCCGATACAATTGTTCGGATCATTCAAACGTACCATCTTTTATCTGATCAAACATTTTTGTACCACGTTTCATCCAACAACATTTTTTAATTTTTCTAAACTCCCGTTTCTATCTTTTTAATGCATATTCCTCAACTACATTTACAATACAATTACATTAAATAAATATCAAATCACTGGTTGAGATGCATCATGCACATTGATTAGAGGCCAATAATAGTTGGTTCATTTCGTTTTTTCACAAATTTACAAACCAAATCACTTAAAAGGTAGTTTGAATATTTTAGCCAAACCAAACCAACTAATGATATTTTTTATTGGTTCATTTCGTTTTGCCAGCTCTGTTTTTGTTAAAATAGAAAACGATAGAGTATAAATGTATTGTAGTTATAATGAATTACTACATAAGACTCCTTATATATAGATAACCTAAGATTAGTCAAACACTGAACAAGATAAAAACAAATCATTGATCAAATATAAATGAGTTAAATTGAATCTCAATTATATATTTTTCATTCTAATAATTTTTGCTCACATTAAGTACATGTAAATCAATCAGTCAAACAATCAGCTTACACACCCAACACAATAACGACCAGCAATCGTGTTCTTACTCACTCTTAAGCAAATATTTGACTTATTCAAGGCTGAAACCGAGCCGTATTCATTCAGCTTAACAACAGTACATGTAGCTCTTTTATACCAAAAAACTGGAAAAATAATACTTGCGCATAGTTTTAGTTTTAGACTAACCAACTATATGTGGTAGTGGTAGTGGTAGTGGTAGTGGTAGTGGTAGTGGTAGTGGTAGTGGTACCGTACAAACAAAATAACGGAGCGTAAAAGCTGCTATAAAAGAACTCATACATAGAAATCTCTAGGAACAAAGTGGATCGATCATAATTTCATTTCACTTCTTAGGAAGAACTGCCTCGACCACGGCCTCTACCTCTTCCTTCATTCGCTGAAACACGCCAGGGCCTTTGACTTCGTCCACAGGGGTATCTTCATCTATGTTACCACTTTTCCCGTGAGTTTCCTCATCGTGGCGTGGCGAATTCTCAGGTTTTTTAACCGCTTCAATCTGTTCTTTTGCTTTTCCAAACAGATGTGGATCTTTGTCTGTCATATAGAAAGAGCAAACAGTTCAAGAATTGCTTTCATAGAGTGCAGAGCTGATGATCTACTTTAAATCCAGTTTAAGAATCTAAAATTTGATGCTGAAAGAAATAATTAATCCTCTTTTTAAGGTAAAAAGCTGTTTATTTGAATAAAAAGAAAATAGAGTATCATATACTAGTAAGTAAAGCTGTGACTAACTGTAACTCATAATGAGGGAAATAAGCGAGAACTGCTCTTGTTTTATTGACAAAAGGTATGGAACAAGTGTAAAACATCTTGTTTGGATGCACGATTTAAGGTTTTCTCAAACCTAGAGAAATCTTGAGATTATTCATCTTAAAAACTTGTAACTTTTCAGGCTTATAAATCCAAGAAAGCCGTTTAAAAGCCGTTATTTGGTTCAGAAACTGCAACCAAAGTCAGCAGACATTGTTCTGTTCTCTCTCTCTCTCTCTCTCTTCTACGACTACGAGTTGGTTCTTATAAAAGCGCTAGAATATTACTACATATGGATTAAACAAGATTTAAAATAAGACACCTACTTATGGATTATAGATGAATTTCACACAAAAATAGGTACTTTGATTTGTTTTCAAGTGGTGGAATTAACTTTGCCACAAATATTGTTTCAAAAATAATTTGACAATAGAGAGATACAAAGGGCTTGTTTGGCGAACAAAAATACAGCTTCCCGAGGAGTACAATAAATATGATATCACGATTGGAGGCTAAAATGGAGGAATGAGTTGTCAAATTTTGTAAAGGAAATTTTAAGTCCAAAATGTTTTTAGCAATACCAAAAACCAGTGATAATAATGAGGCATGTTTGAAATTAAACTTATTTGAAGGAGTAAGAAAAAAGTTTACTTAACATATTTGTTGGGAGAGATCATTTCCTGACGTGATACGAGCCTGTTTATCTCCTAATTTGAGATTTTTAGTCATACCAAAGCAAATAAAAATAAGGAAAAGACAATATATATATTTGTTTTTGTTTTTTTATCATTTAAAAGGAATATGTTTGCAATTGTCTGTCTAAAATATATATATATATATATATATATATATATATATATATATAAATAAAAGAGAGAGAGAGAGAGAGAGAGAGAAATGTTAGTTTATTAAATTAAAAAAAGAGAGAAGTGTTTGATAAATAATTTTTGTGTTTATATAGATAGATATAGAAATAGTATGAGTGTTAGTGTTTACTATGATTATCACCAACTAATATTGCTAAACCCTGCAGCTTGGCTATATATATAATAGGATATATATATATATATAGTATGATCTGTATTTTGGGTAGAGTATTAAATAAAACAAATAGTAGTAGTAGTAGTAGAAATAATAAACACGATAGATAGATTAGATAGATTATAATAGTAGCATGTATTTAATTTTATTAACAAGAAGGATTATTAGATCTCGGCACATTACAAATACAACCCCTCTTTAAGTCTCCTCTTATAATAATAATAATAATAATAGAATGATAAATTAATAAATAAACATTACTACTACTCCACTAATTAGAAACAACAAAAATAAAAAGAAAGAAAGAAGAAGACCTGTAATTGGGTTGGAAGGATCTGCCATTGAAATCTGAAGAGAGAGATAGAGATAAAGATAATAAATTACTCCCCCCCCAACCCCCCAAATACTACTGCTCAATATATATATATAAAATAAAAAAGAAAAAGAAAATGGTTGAGGTGGCGTGGTAGGATGCAACGTACCTGACTCTAAGTCAAGGTGACTCAGAGTCCACAACCATTGGATATTGCTACAGTTAAAATATGAAATATACTGTAAAAATATCCAACGACTGTTGACTCAGAGTCAGATACGGTGACAATACTACTAGTACTAACTAAGTACCATCTATGTCTATCTTATCTATTTATTTATGATACTATAATAATTGATTCGAATTTATTGACTTGGACTAAGTAATATTTCTATCTTTTACACATTTGACTTCACTACTCCTAACAATACATACATACATACATACATACAACCTCTTATCTTATCCATCCATACAAATAATAATTCTAATTAATTACAAAACCAACAAATAACAGTTGGATTTAATTTTAAACTACACTCCTCACTATACTAGTATTTAACATGTTCTAAATGGTAACACATGACACGTTTAACCAATTTATTTATATATACTCAGGAAATTAACATAATTTAATTCCATCCATATAAATATTTCCATAATTTAAAATGCATCCTAAAATTAACATAATTGAAATGCATCCATATAAATATTCCTATTAACATTTGGCATCTTTTATGTTGCATTTTAAATGGAAACCCACATGACGTTTAAGCAATTTATATACAAATATTTCGTATCTTATTAATAATTACAAACAGCAATTTTAAATCAAAAGTCGAACAACAATTAAATTTACAAATGATTTAACAAAATATATTATTAATAATTATAAATAGCAATTAAAACATCATATATCAACTTATTTATTTATATATACATAAATAATTATATTATTTTATATATGAATAAAAATAATCGATTGGGTTCGATTTTATTCGGTTTGAAAATAACTAAAAGCACAAATCGAACAAATTAAATATGTTTATCAAACCAAACTAATTACTAATCGGTTTGGTTCGGTTGTTGATGGATTGTATTTATGTACAGGGCTAGACGTGGGTATATGGAGGAGGTAACAAAACACACAAAAAAAGGGCATATAAGTAAAGAATGAAAGTATGGTGAAGAATAGGGTGTGTAAGTTATGGAGTGGAGTATTAAAGTTTGAATTTAGGAACCCAAATAAATACAAATACAAATACAAATACAAATACAAATAAATTTAATAATAAATACAGTAATACTAAGTATTAGGAGAGTTATGAATTAACCAGATGCCAGGTCTCTCTCTCTCTCTTTGACTTATTAAATATCTCTCTCTCTCTCTCTCTGCCATTCGCGATCTACTAATTAAACCCCAACTTCAGGTCTCTCTCTCTCTCTCTCTTTCTGGGTTTTGTTTTTTTGCGGGTTTTTTCAAAAATATTATTGACTTAGCTTATTTATTCCAGCTCGCTATTCTCTTTACTAGTATTACTCTTCATTTTACTTCTTTTTTTATTATTATTATTATTTCTAACTCAGCTTATATTATTAAGCATGCTTTGTTTTCAGGTGCATTTGCATCTCTTCTCTTTTTTCATCTTTCCATTTATTCATTTATATTTATAAAATTGGTGTTTCATCAATTTCTTCCGCACCCTTTTATTATCGACGTAAAGAAGTAGGGGCGGAGTTTGGAAATTCCATTTATTATTATTATTATTTTAGCAATTAGGTCTAGATCTCCTTATTTATCTGTACGCGGATTAGATAAGTAGGCACTGTTTGAGGCCGACAATCAAGTTTCGGTCATAACCTCAATTATATAAAACCAGAACAAAAAATACAAAACTAAAAAACTAGAACTTTATAGAATAGATTCAACCAAGTGCTACGAGCTTTAGATGTGGCACACTTTCTTATTGGTATTGTACTTAGTTCGCTCTCGAGCAGATACGATTATTGTTCATATATTGTTAGTCCATTGGTTTCTGGGTCAATTTCAGAAGATACATTTTTGGACTTTATTTTTATTCCTGGTTTTGGTAGCTAATTGTGAGCATAGGGCTTGTTTGGCTACAACTTTTTATTCTGATAAGTTGGTAACAACTTATTTGAGAAAGAAATGGGTTCTCGTAGTTAAAGCTTCTAGCTATGCTAGACCAGGGAACCAGAGAGTCTCACACTTGATGTTAGTAAACTAAATTTACTGAAAATTGAACTTAAATAGGAAAATAGCAACCAAACAACACAGCAAAGAAGGTGTGTTTAAATAACGCATTATTGACAATCCTACCAATTTCTCTCCTTTACTTTCTTCTCCTTTGAGCAGATTCAATTATATGACTGGTGTAACACCTTTTTAGTCCATTGACCTGAAAGTTAATATCATAATATATACATTTGTGTTATAATCTTGAAATAATCTCATTACTGTTTCTGAAATTTTAATTTTAACTATTGAAACAGTTTGGTTTCCTTCATGATCCCCTTGTTATAGACGACTTTTGAAGCTACTCAGTTTGCCTCTAAATCAACTGCATTTGGTTTTGAGGAATACATGGTAATTCAACTATATTGAATTAGCCTCCAAAACATGACAAGGGGGCGGATAAGAGCAAAGATACGACAGAGCAATCTATACACATTCGCATGTGTTCGACCGAAAACCGAAGACACAGACGAGCCGCATCAGTTCTCAGGCCCTGGATACACGCGTATCGTATATTGCAATGAACCGCATCGGCACCTGAAGAAGCCCCTCAAGTATTGCACTAATTACATATCGACCACGAAATACAACTTCATCAATTTCCTTCCAAAGGCTCTTTTCGAACAATTTCGCCGTGTCGCAAATGTATATTTCTTACTAGCTGCGATTTTATCCCTCACCGACGTTGCTCCGTTTTCGGCCGTTAGTATGATTGCTCCTCTTGCTTTTGTGATCGGGCTAAGTATGGCGAAAGAGGCTCTAGAAGATTGGCGCAGGTTGTTAAATTATTATTTTTATCTGTTACATAATTTGAAAGGGATCTCAGGCTTTCACACATACCCAGTTTGTGATTGGTGCAGGTTTGTTCAGGATATGAAGGTGAATATGCGAAAAGCTCATGTCCACAAAGGGGATGGTGTTTTTGGTCCTAAGCCTTGGATGAAGATTCGGGTTGGAGATATAGTGAAAGTTGAAAAAGATCAATTTTTCCCCGCCGATTTACTCCTCTTGTCCTCTAGCTATGAGGATGGTATCTGCTATGTGGAGACAATGAATTTAGATGGTGAGACAAATTTAAAAATAAAGAGAGCTATGGAGGTGACATTGACGTTAGAGGACGAAACAAGTTTTAATGGTTTTGGTGGGAGAATTAGGTGTGAAGACCCGAACCCGAGCCTTTATACTTTTGTGGGTAACCTTGAGTATGATCGTCAGCTTTATCCTATCGACCCCACACAGATTCTCCTCAGGGACTCGAAACTTAGAAACACAGGTAATGCAGATCTAATCTTTTTTGTCTATTAAACTGTGTCTGTTTATTTTTGCGTCTTGTTGTTTTTAGCTACCCTTTTCTAAGGGTTGTATCCATTTCAAAGTTTGTTTCTTTTGTAAATTTTTATGTCTTTTTTGCTTTCTAAATCTTCAGATGAGTATAACTTTCCAGTAACACAAAATGAGATTGGGTTGGAATGACATTGTGAAGAGTTTGGTACTCTAGTATCTGGGCTTGGTATTCATCAATGTTTTAAAAATCGCGCTATATAGCGCGAAATAGTGCTTTTTGGGGAAAAAACGCAACGAAAAACCACTATTTGGCTGGAATTGTGCTAAAATCGTGCTATAGCGGACCAAAAGCGCAAAAAGCGCGAAATTCTGGATCAAAAACTTAAATAGCGAGTTAGGAAAAAAAACAGCGGATCTAAATAATTAATATATAGTGTAATTTTCATAAAAGTGTGTGCAGTCCAAATGGTTGTGACAGTGCTTTAGTTTCCAGCAGACCCAAGTTTGAATCTCACCTACAGCAATTTTTTTCTTCGATTTTTTTTTATTATTACCTAATATAACTATACATTTTATCTTTTATTGTTATATATTCTAAAGTTTAGTGCATATTTAGGCAAAAAAAAGTACACCGCAAAGCGCTATGTAGCAACGCTATTTGCGCTTTTAGCGTTTATCTCGAAAAAACGCTACGCTAGCGATAACGCTATTTAAAACATTGGTATTCACAGCTACCTGTTTTCCCTTGTGTCTATTTGTTCTAATATTTGGGTCTTTTCAAAGGGTTCTATACTTCTATCCTTTTCAAAGGTTATGCAATTTTGTGTGCCTTTTCCATTGTTTACGTCTTCTAGGATTTTTAGAGTTCTGGAGTATAGTTTAGCTTTGATGCGACACAAACCCACATTGGATTGATACACACATTGAACAAAACAATAGTCTGTCGAGTTTGGTACTTGTTATTATATATTTGGTACTCAATTTACTATTGTTGGTAAATGGTTAAGTTTCTGTTTGATCTTTGAAATGTGGTTTAATTTAAAAAAAAAATTATCAACAGGTTTCGTTTACGGGGTAGTGGTATTCGCTGGCCATGATAGCAAAGTGATGCAAAATTCGACAAGATCTCCTTCAAAAAGGAGCAGGATAGAAAAGCAGATGGATAAAATAATTTACATTCTTTTCAGCCTCCTCGTTTTGATCTCCTTTATCAGCTCAATAGGATTTGCGGTTAAAACCGAGTTTCAAATGCCAGATTGGTGGTATTTAAGGCCATACGAAGATTCGAAACTATACGATCCTAATAACTCCACCTTATCGGGATTATTCCATTTGGTCACAGCCCTTATTCTTTACGGGTATTTGATACCCATCTCATTATATGTTTCAATTGAGTTTGTTAAAGTCTTGCAAGCAATGTTTATAAACAATGATATACATATGTATGACGAAGAGACCGGAACACCAGCTCAAGCTCGCACATCGAATTTGAACGAGGAATTAGGCCAAGTGGATACGATCCTGTCCGATAAAACCGGTACTTTGACATGTAACCAGATGGACTTTCTCAAGTGTTCTATCGCTGGTACACAATATGGGGTGCGATCTAGTGAAGTTGAACTTGCAGCTGCTAAACAGATAGCCGTTGATTCTCACCCGACTCAAAAGAATGGTCCAGATGTGTCTGAAATCGAGCTTGACGAGGTTGTTAGTGTAAAAGAAGAAAAGGGTATTAAACAGGTGATAAAAGGGTTTAGTTTTGAGGACAGTCGTCTCATGAATGGTAATTGGCTGAGAGAGGCAAATGAGGGTGCAATTTTGTTGTTTTTTCGGATACTTGCTATATGTCATACTGCGATTCCAGAAGCTGATCAAGAGAGTGGTGGATTTACTTATGAGGCGGAATCTCCCGATGAAGGGGCATTTCTTGTCGCAGCTAGAGAGTTCGGTTTTGAATTTTGTAGAAGAACGCAATCAAGTATTTTTGTTCGTGAAAAGTATCCTTCTGAAGTGCCGGTTGAGAGGTAATTTTAAATGAATGACAATTTTTTTTATCCCATGTGTTGTAAAGGGGTACACTTGTTGCATTTTGGCATTTTGGACACCAAAATACACTAAATGGAACGTGTAGTACACCAACATTTAGGTCTCTTTAACTCAACAGTGATAGTTATTGACTAATTGCTTGAACATGTGTACTGAGCTCTACCCTACACAAAGTCAAAAAATTTGTTTCCAGTAATGCTACAGAAAATACTTCTTACGTGGCAGCGGTTCCCACTCGGTACTTTTTAAAATTTGTTAACCCATCACTGTAAAGAATGGTGCATGGGATGCAGTGCTATCTAAGCAGTCTTGAGTATGAACTATTGTAAATAATATTACTCATTTGATTCAATTTCCAATTGTTTTATTGTTGTGAAATGTACTGCAGGGAGTACAAAATTCTGAATCTGTTGGATTTTACTAGTAAACGGAAGAGGATGTCGGTTATAATCCAAGACGAGAACGGCCAGATTTTCCTCTTCTGCAAAGGTGCTGACAGGTTGATCTTCTCTTTTGGCAGTGTTAAATTTGATTTTGTCAGTGATTATGGCTCTCGATAATAGTGATACACACTTCTTTCATTTTTCTTGTGGGAAGAGTATTGAAGAACATAGTCCGACGGTCTCCTGCAATACTTCTTATTTTATAAATGACCACCTGGCAAGTGGCAACATACAGTGTTATATGGGCTTGTTTGATGTTTAGAAAAACAAACTGGATTCTTTAGGTCGGGAAAAAGTGGGTCCATCAGCTTGAAAACTTTACAGGCCAAAATACCAGAAAGTCTAACTTTCGAGCCGATCAATTAAATTATGTCCTGCTTTCAAGCAAAAATAGGTGTGGTCAGAAGCTGCAACCATACAAGGCCATAGAACAAAAACAAGGAAGAACGAAAAGTAATTATCTAGGATAAGGTCTTTTATCATTAACTTTATGTTAAAAACTGGACTGTATTTGGTTGATTGGCTTGAAAACTGATATTTTCTGGTTCTTCTACCTAATAAGGCAAGGAGGAATGATCCCATTTTTTCTTAACCTAAAAATTCCAGCTGTTTTGCCTAATAGCTGCAGCCAAAAATAAGAAAGGAAAGATCTATGACAGGGTCCTCCATTTAGTGCTTATTCCTTAAAAAATTTAGTGACATTATATTCAAAGCAGTCCCCATTGTCATGGCTGCACAAATGTTATTTGGATTACGAACTGTTAAAGCTTGTTTCTATTTTATTATGTTATGCAGTATCATCTTTGAGCGATTGTCAAAGAACGGGAGAATGTTTGAAGAAGCTACTACAAGGCACTTGACCGAGTATGGAGAAGCTGGTTTACGTACATTGGCACTTTCTTTTAGAAAACTGGAAGAGGCTGAATATAATGTTTGGAACGATGAGTTTCACAAAGCAAAAACTTCAATTGGCGGTGATAGAGAGGCTATGCTTGAAAGGGTTTCTGATATGGTGGAAAAGGATTTGATCCTTGTCGGCGCAACTGCTGTTGAAGACAAATTGCAGAAAGGGGTAAGCATTATCTTTGTTATAGGTATCTTGTTTCTAGAGATAAAGCTAGGATTCATCTAGATTTTAATTTAATGTTTCAATTTTTAGGGCCATATATTCTTATAAATTTACCTATACAAAATGCTATTAATGTATTCCACTGGGAAATTGATATGCACTACAAGTCTTGTTCAGTCTACTTTTTTTTTTTCCGTTTTTTCCATAAATGTCTATAGTTTCTCTAGGTTATTTTCGTTCTCAGCTATCCTTTCATTTTATCTGTTCTTAGATATTTTTGTCCCTTCGTTTTTGTGGGAGTGATTATGAGCAGGAGCTTGTGTTATGAACTTGCGATGATGGATTGAATTAACAAGTATATAGAGTGTTAATCTTTTTTTTTTAGAGTGGAAGTCACCCCTTATTGAAAGGGTTATTATCGGTTTGATCCTTCCTTCTATATCGTTCTAATTTAAGGTTTGTGTTTGTCTTAAATCAGAAATGCTATTACTTTGTCACACAAATTGATTATCCATGCTATTTGCTTTGCTGAAAGTTCTTTTGGTTTGTCAACTGTTTCTTTTCTAACTGATAAAAGGCGTATTGTTGTCTGTAGTGTCACTATTATACATTTTTCTTTTGGGGTAACTTTATCTTTATGATTGTGCTTCTCGCTTCTTTTTTTCTTATTTACTTGCATGCCCTTTGTTACAGGTTCCAGAGTGTATAGATAAACTCGCACAAGCAGGTCTCAAGATCTGGGTTCTCACTGGTGATAAGATGGAAACTGCTATAAACATAGGGTATGTACTCCATAATGCAAGAATTTCCCAAATTGTCGTTAACTTGTACATTTCTTTGTTCCATAAAATGTAATCTCAACCGATAAAGCTTTTTGTATTTTGTCATGCAGATTTGCTTGCAGTTTGCTTAGACAAGGCATGAAACAGATTTGTATAGCAGCAGCGAACTCAGACATGCTAGGACAAGATTCCAAAGAGGTTTGGCATTTAGGCCTTGTTTAGTTGCAGCTTTTTGTATCCCCCCCTTAAAAAAACCGGTCCCCGGACCGCTGTTGGTTGACCAGTTTAAAAGCTGAGCTATGCTTCTGTTGGTTGACCAGTTCAAAAGCTGAGCTATGCTTTCTTTGGCCTGAATAAGCTGGGTGCTGGATTTACATAAGCAGTTACATTAAGTGGAAGAAAAAAAAAGGAGGGGTGCCAAATCATCATTTTTAACATATTCAAGTGAAAATACATGGTCAAAAAATTTAAAAAATCGCAATTAGCGGAATTGCTAAAAAGCTGCAACCAAACATGCGCTTAGAATAGTGTTTATATAAATTCACGGTCGTGCAATATCTTGGTTAAGATTTGGAGTTGTCTTCTATCAGGCAGTGAAGGAGAACATTTCAATGCAAATCACGAATGCAACTCGAATGATAAATCTTGAAAAGGATCCTCATGCTGCATTTGCATTGATTATTGATGGGAAGACACTAACTTATGCTTTAGAGAAAGATATGAAGCAACAATTTTTAAAGTTAGCAGTTGGTTGTGCATCTGTCATATGCTGTCGTGTCTCTCCTAAGCAGAAAGCTCTGGTAATGTTCTGTTTTCTAAATGATTTTCCCCTTTTTTTCGCTTCTTAATTTCTGTTTTCAGCATTAATAATTTCCTTTTTGGTTAGGTTACGAGATTGGTAAAAGAAGGTACTGGGAAAATAACACTAGCGATTGGTGATGGTGCAAATGATGTTGGAATGATTCAAGAAGCAGATATTGGTGTTGGCATCAGTGGTGTCGAAGGGATGCAGGTTTGCCTCGTGGACTTTTATTTTTAAATGTTGCTACGAGTTTTCAATGAAAAAAGAATCAGAATTCTCAGTTCACTATGCCCTGAATCCGATCTGGTATAGAACAGAAAAATCAAACCAATAATATAGCGATTAATAAAAATATCAACCCTTGTCAAAAAGGGGGAATATGGATACCAACCCAAATAAAGAAGAGTACCAAACACTCATCGTGAATTCTCCGCTCTCACATCTGAGATTTGAAATTGCAACCTTCTTATACTGAAAACTGGAAGCCTAAAAGACATCACATGATCACAATAACGACGACTAAAAAAAGATAAAGAACCCCTGACACTGATTTAAAAAAAATAGTGAAAACAGGGAAAAAATAAACTTGTGATCTAGAAACTACATCACTTGTTCTGTATGTCTGCTTTGTGGCTCTGTGTTGTGCTTAGTTGTTCAATTTCCCAGAGTAATGTTTCACATCCTCTTTCTCATAGGCTACGCCAAAAAACTACACATTTTGGTTAATAGCTCGTAATTCTTTTTATTATTCTATTGATCACGATTGTGATCCTCTTACTCAACTATTTGACTTTGGACATTTTGCAGGCTGTGATGGCGAGTGACTTTTCAATAGCTCAGTTTCAGTTTTTGGAAAGACTTCTGGTGGTTCATGGTCACTGGTGCTATAAGAGAATAGCTCAAATGGTAATGGGTGCTTATACTAAAAATCAGGGGTTTACTTTCATGCACTTCGGATTTCTTTCCAATTCATGGGTGGGGTAGCCATGTGCTTTATTATAGTTTAATACCCTGTACTAACACGTCTATCCAATCTCGTATCATGTGCTAGCGTTTTTCAATTTAGTGCCCTGAACCATCTTTTTTGGTTAATTTGTTACAAATACGTCAATTTAGTGGATGGAAACTTCAAAGAAATTCAATTTGACCAGTTTTTGAAGGTTTTAGTTCGAAACGTCACAGCACTTGTGCATGTGTACTAACAAAAAACAGTAGCCTAGGGTAGGAAAATACAGTGTACCAAGTCGAATACGTTGAATAGTCTTATGGTGCTAACTCAAGAGTAAATCCTAGATTCGTATGCTTATCCCTTAATTTCCTTTTACTTTTCCTTATGTTTTTTCAACTATTACTGATCTAAGCTGCAATTCCTTGGCCCCAGATCTGTTATTTCTTCTACAAAAACATAGCATTTGGGCTCACAATATTCTATTTCGAGGCATTCACCGGTTTTTCTGGGCAATCAGTATATGATGATTGGTACATGCTTCTTTTTAATGTGATTCTTACTTCGCTTCCTGTCATTTCACTCGGAGTCTTTGAACAAGATGTTTCTTCAGAAGTTTGTTTACAGGTAACCCAATGATTTGCAAATCATCATTTTGCAGTTAATGATTCACTCAGTCTTTTTTGTTTTAAGTTTGAAAATATTTAGCTTGAAGTTAACTAATTAACCAAGTTACCTCCACTATAAGGTTCTACAAGTTCGAGGTTTGAGGATTTCCATTGAAATTTTAAGCTGTGAAAACTGAAAATCACTTACCAGAAATATTGGTGTTTTGAAGAATTAGTACACTTAACGTAATCTCAATTTCGTATACTAGACTGCGAAAAATTTGGTTGTGTACTGACCAACTTTTTTTCTCAATTTTGCGCATCCCATCTTGTTTGTATCAACAATTTCCCAACTCTGTACAGTGAACTGCTGTTGTTTTTCAAAATATGGGCATACGTAACCCCCAGGAATTTAAACTTTTTTAAGATGAGGATACTAAATTGATCGCGGTACACAAAATCGACGTCATTCAGTACACTAAGAAAATGATCCGAGAGTTGAGGATACTAAGCTGAGATTGTGTCTCATCGTAAAGTGTAGAATACCTAAGTTACTCCAACAGTGAGCCCAAAATTATTTCGAACTCAAGAGAATGCTGATATTTTTTTATGTACGGATTTCTGGCACTTGCATAATTGTACTTTAACTATTTAAAACTTGCAATTGTGTGGCAGTTTCCTGCACTGTATCAGCAAGGTCCTCAAAACTTGTTTTTCGACTGGCAAAGGATATTTGGGTGGATGGGGAACGGACTCTATTCCTCACTCGTCATATTCTTTCTCAACATTATAATATTTTACAACCAAGCCTTCCGAGAAGGCGGACAAACTGCTGATATGGCGGCAGTCGGTGCGACCATGTTTACATGTATAATCTGGGTGGTCAATTGCCAGATTGCATTGACCATGAGCCACTTCACTTGGATACAACACCTCTTTGTTTGGGGTAGTGTCGTCACATGGTACATTTTTCTCTTTTTATATGGTTTTGTATCCCCAATCTATTCGAAAAACGCCTTTCGTATCCTTATCGAAGCTCTTTCCCCGGCCCCTATTTATTGGTCGACGACATTGTTGGTAATCGCCGCGTGTAATATACCGTATTTAGTACATATATCTTTCCAGAGAAGTTTGAAACCGATGGATCATCATATCATACAAGAGATCAAATACTATAAAAGAGATGTGGAGGATGAGATTATGTGGACGAGAGAGAGTTCTAAAGCAAGGCAAGAGACTAAAATAGGGTTCTCGGCAAGGGTAGATGCAAAAATTAGGCAACTGAGAGAAAAGCTTTCTAAGAAAAGTTCGACACTAAGTCCGCGAGTTGTAATGTCCCCTTCATAAAAAAGGCTTGTGAATTTTGTTTTTTTAATTGTACTTATTGTAAATAGATTTAGGGTTTTGTGTGAGCATGTTTGCAGTTTTTATGATAAAATCATGATGGTTCATATCATTCTGTTATAATAAGTCAACCAAAGTCAAATGAGCCTGTGCAGTTTAGCATTTTTTTTTTCCAAAAATACCCCAACTATTTTTTACATTTTGTTAAAGAGCAACGACCACATTGGTAATTTTGATGAAAATGTAATGTTGGTGATTAAAGGTGGGGTTGGAAGTGTATATAGTATAGTAATTTAAAAAAGAGTAAGTTTTTACCAACACAAGTGAAGTGGATACGACCTGATACTTATTTACTTACAAGGTAATAGTAATAATTACTTCAGTAGATATCATTTGAGGATTGTTTTATTGTTTGTTTCAATGTTTTTATACTCCACTTGTAATCACCACATTGGAGCATTTGATCAATTCAATAACTATCCGGGTTTGTTCCGTTTTTGCTCATTACCCCTCCTAAAGGATATGGTTTTATTTGAATTTAAAATATAAAAATAAAAAGGCCTACTTAAAAAGTGGATTAAGAAATGTAGTACAATATATTGAATTGAATGAGTACGTGCAAGCATTTTAATATAAGGGGGGTGATAACATAAATGCATGCGATATATAATAGGTGAACTCGGTTCTTTATTATGGTTTCAAACCCCTCATTATCTATATCTTGAATTAAACTTTTCTGTAACCTGTGTTGGATGATTTGCTTTTTACTGTTACTTTTCATTTAATGGAAGTATCAATATATATATATATATAACATATATCTGTTTGTCTGAGAAAACCATATTGAACAGAAGAAATAATTATTTGTTGTAAATTTAAGAATAGATGCATTAATGCAAAACTTAATCATTAAGTATACTACTCTTGGGTTGTAGAAAATTCTTAAGACCCACTGAAAAATCCTGACTGTATAGTATATCCTCCCTTTGGTTTAAAGTTGTTGGGCTTCTTTGGTAGCTTTTATCAGGAATGGTCTTAAGTTTTTGAGGCTTCATGCAATAAAAACAAAATGGGGCACTTTTTTAACTATGCTTTTCTAGTACCAAGTTTCATAATAAACCATATTAATAGTAGAATAATTTAAAATCAACTATTAAACAAAAAAAATCATTAATATAAATAAAAAATTATATTATCAAGTAACATTTTAGTCAAAACAATTTATGTTAAATAAACTTTTTTACTTCACCACAATCATTTTAAATGCATTATTAGAAGATGACCCGAGGAGAAGTTGTCTGTCTCTGTCTCTCTGAATATGACACGTAATTAAGTTCTGCTTTTGAGTCATCTAAGGGCTAAAATCTCTCAAAGGACGCTTCATATCAGTTTGATTTGTCCTAAATATTGGATGCAAGAGATCATTTTGGTCGTCCCGATATTGGACGATCCAGATCATATCTGTAGTGCTGCCCAAGTGCACATATCGGTGTTTTTAAAAAACAGGTCAGGCCGTTTTACAGTTACTCTTTATAGCTACCACTAACTGAACCCAGTTTGATGCACAAAAATGAAGATTCCCTGCTATTCATTTCATTCTGTTACCGGTACATCTATCATATGGTCTCTTGATTTTGTAAATATTTTTTTCGTTCCTCAAAGCCCCATATTAATCGGTAAATTGTTACGAAGACCAAGGAACAGTAGGCAATTGTTGTGTTAGATTTGGAAAAAACAAGAAATCCAGAACCGAGATAACCAACTGTACTTCGTTCAATTGTTTTTTTCTTCTTTACTGTACAAGCAAGTCAATAATTAAAAGCCGCTATCCTTTTTTTATTCAGTTAAGAATAGAGAATCCTTTCAGGTTTACCTAAACCGGTTCAAATTTCGCTTTAATTAAGCCGAGCTCTCTTTGGTTCGCTTTGCTAGTAAAAACTATTTGAAATTTCAGATCCAATGTTCATAAAATGAAACAAATTGTAATATTCTTTAACAATAGAGACGAGAAAAAAACTGAAAAAAAAACAGTCTACACAATTTTCAAACATTTCTCATCACTATTCTTCATCACTCTCGATTACCACTCTCCGGTGGGAAACGGTGGTCTTTCTTGGCGGAGATTCTTCGTCTGATTGTACCGCCTTTCGCTTCAGGCTGCTTCCAGACTCCCTACCCTTTTGTTTCGGCTCCTGTATTCATATTTCATATTGCAAAATTTTCAATTATGAATCCAGTTACAAAATATATCCCCAAAAGACGGAAGCTAAAAACTTTCTGAAAGAAAACCAAAGGATTAAAGACGATGTGAAAAGATTCATAAGACATGGACAAAGAATTAGATATTCTCGGAAGGACAACATATTCTGCCCCACCAATGAGTATATTTGTTGAAAAATCTTATTTCACCACTAATCCTAAACATTACAATGTGATCTGTAAACACACTATTTTCTAGTCTTACTGGATACGTAATACTTTCTCGTAGAAACAGTTGCTCTACAACAAATGGTCAATGATGAAAACTAATTCCAATAATCTAGTCTAAGGTGAACAACTCATACAGGATTTTGCATAAACAGTTTATCTGAAAAGATTCATGATGTTATTGTATAACGCCGTATCAAGGAAATTAAAATATTTCAAGGAATTGTCTTTTTGTCTCATTAGACCAGGGTATTCTTTTACATTGTTCTATAAATTTTATTTACGAAAAGTTCCTACTTTATTCCTTCATATGCGCAAATCTAATTTTATAAAGTACAAAGAAATGTTGGCGAAAGAAGATGTCCGCATACGGTGGGAAAGTATATTGTACTTTGTTCCTTCATATGCAAGTCTAACACAAAGTACAGAAAAATATCGGTGAACATTTGTGCATACCTCGGGCTCCTCTTCTGACTCATCATCTGCAACTACCTCTTCTTCATCATCAAGGCCTTCATCTTCATCTTCATCTTCATCCTCATGCTTCTCAACCCTTCTTCTCTGGGGGACAACTTCCTCTTCGTCTTCCTCGGTTTCATACTCAGATTCCTCTTCTTCTCTCTCATCGTCTGAAAACTCAGCTGGTCTTTGTGATGATTTGGTAGGAGTGAAGTTTGGCTTGCGCATGACTTCTCTCTGCCCCTGTCACCATCGTATTATATAAATGATTTGTTTAACAGAAAAGGAGTACTTATAGTTATAGTAAAGGGTTGATTATCGCTAGATTTTGATTTCCTACACTGAACTACAAATATTTGCAATTGGTTCACTAACTTAACATTTCTCGACAATTTAGAACAAAATGTACCAAATGGAAAACATTTCACGGGGTACTGATTAGTTATGAAAGAGAACATTTTTATAGTGTTCTATTATGTTTCTCAATAATTTACTCCAAAAGCAGAAAGACGTTAGGTTGGTAGACGTGTACTTAATCGCTAATCTTTGTATACCGGTGTTGTAAGTCGGAATGTAATGTTATGTAAGTTTACAAAGCAATAATTAACCTATAGTAGAAGGAAAGGGAACTGCCATGTCATAATAACCGCATATACAATTAAAGTACCTTCTTAGCAGAAAGACGCTTTTCAGCACGTGCCTCCGTTTCCATGCCTTCGTCATAGCGAAGTCGACCACCTGAACGGCGAGATTCATAATGATCCCTCTCTTCCCCCTAATCGAAAAGGTAATAGAAAAAATTAAGTTTACATCTGCACAATAAACGACCGTCACCGAAGGTACTTTGTCAGGATTTGATAATCCTATGATCCAACTAAGAGTAAAAGTGAGAAAAAGGAGAAGAAGAAAGAGAGTTTTGCATTCAAGATAATGAAGATTAGAGTTTGGTGATATAAATACATAAATACCCATCAGGTTAACTAAGATGACAAAAATTAACATATTTATAAATATATATAAACCACACACCTCATCTAAAGCATCCTCCAAGAAACCTGGTGACAACTGTCGCTCCCTGCGTGCTGAGCCTGTTTGAGTATATTTACGGTGCACCTTTTCTTTCTTCCGGTTAAGAAGTTCATTGGCTCTGATTGTTTCATTTAAAACCTAAAAAGGAAACAAATGAACAAATACGCTACAATGCCAAGTACAAGGTGTCATTGTAATGAACCAAGTACCTTCTCTTTTTGTTCCTTTTCTTTCTCTGGGTCAATGTCAGTAACACAGTTCTTGACTTTGTACACTTTTTTATGCTGTGAATCAACCAGAGCCGTTAACAGTTGATGGGACTTAGATGACAATGATGAAGGCATAAACTTCATCTTGCTTACTATTCTACCCTGAGCCTGGAGAATTCCCTGAATTTTTAAATGAAAAACGTCAAGGACAAATGACAGTAAAAGCAACCATAAGGAACCAACTACAAGAAAATCGAAATGTCAAAAGAATTCTCAATAGCTAATAATATCTTGGTAAAGGACACTGGTTCTACAGTATAATTTTTTAATGGCGTACACTGTACACTAGGTCCAATAGCTTATGCTGCACACTCGTTGCTTATCAAATTTTCATTTTGGGAACCAGTAGTATTGTACTTTTAGTGTATACCAAGCAACCTCATCTCTTGAAATTTGTTCTCAGTGCCATAAGAACTTTTGAATACGCCGCTAAACAATCTTAACTTTCTCTTAAACTGGGGCTTGAGATTAAAAATGAGGGAGATGAAAATACTCAACTTGATACCATAGTAAATAATGTCCCGTGTTCAGGTACAACCCGAAAGTTGCCTGTTTGAAAGTTTCGGATCTCTAATGATTGAAATTAGAGACACAAGGAGTGTAAGGAAAACAAGTGATACTGATTTTTATCCCAGCATGTTGCTCAATACTCACATTCTAGATTGGCGATTCAATAAACTAATAGTTCAGCACATTATACCGTTTTTTAGGATTAAATCACATTTTATTTTATTTGCCATTCGGCATTTTGTTAAGAGTATCAGTTTCTGTACATTCAACTGAATCACTTGACTGCAACCGCTTGAACGACACGATGATTCAAACAAACATTGCAAATATATTATTTACAATTTTAGAAATGGCAGGAGATCACCTTCCCGTGTCGAAGAAAAAGATGAGCTTGATCATGTTTTGCATCTTGAACAGATATGTCAAGTACTTCATTGCCAATTAACAACTGCAAGCTACCATCTGACCATTTGACAAATCGGGCGTTGCTCTCGAACTGCACATATATAAATATGTATTACCCCCTTTAAAAGTGGAAGAGAAACTTATAGAAGAATTTTGTGCATAAACATGATATTGTATGCAAATGCATATAAATCATCTTTTAAGTTTTCATTTTTCATCCTGTGCTCTTATGATATCAGATACTGAAATTCAACTCGCAGACACCACAACATTTCTGTTTTCTGAAACAATGCCCCCAGTCAAAACTATCAATGACAGACTTGATCAAAATTAAATTATAAAGGAAAATATCACTTTAGTAGACCAACCTATCAGCTTTTAACAATAGTACACCATACTATTGGAATTCATATATTATAAACAAATCAACACAATTATAAAACAATTAGTATGACATTACAATTTCAACTCAAAAACACTGAGAAAGAATTAATTTTCCTATTACGATGATGTAAACTACATAAAATCGAACAATTTGTAGACCAAGAGTAAAATCTTAACTAGTTGGTAAATTTCTGATTTCGTACAGACCAATATCTGTTATTGTGAATTTTAATAGGTTGGTGAACTGATTGTAAGCATTAAAATGTGGCTTGTAAAACGGAATGGTTCTAAAAGTACTCACAGCTTTGGTGCCATCTGGTTTCTTTATCCTCCTCCACCGAACAATGTTGTTGTCCAGGCGAATCTTTTTCTTGGATTCTGATTCATCAGTTTCAAATATTTCCTCTGCTGCAAATGTCTTGGGATCAAAGGGCTTTTGAGCAATTCCCATTATATTAGAAACTTTGATCAAGTTCATCTGCAAAACAAGTAACAAAAGGGGACTAAATTTCAAAGAACTACGTAAAAACAGATCTCGCACCAAAGAATAAAAACACAAACCTGGCACCAAAAGATAAACACAAACATACAGTGCAGACATCAGACAACTTATGATGAACTCATACTAACAGAACTTAGAATAAAGCAAATTCGAGATGACATTAAACAGCAATAAATAACTAATAATGTCATTCAGAAAAATATTTATATCACCAAAAATCAGTTCAAAAGAAATTGATAAACTAAACCACTGCGTCGAACAATAAATATATCCCCATTGTTTTATCTTACATATTACATATTGCCCGGTTTAAGATCAAGAAAGGACAATTACAGATGTTGCAAACTGAGTAAGAAATTAAGAAAGGCAAACCTTCTCTCGTGTAGCAGGAGGAGGGCGGAATGGTAGTTCCAAAACCAGAGGAGGCCCAACTGGTCTTTCCTTAATTCTAGCCTCGATGTTCGCTTCATCAGATTCATAATGAGCCTCCTCATCAGCTATCATATCTTCAGGTTTTAAATCTCTGTCATACTCCTCTTCCTCTTCCAGATTTGTTCTCTGTATACAAAAACTATGTATAAGTCAAGTAGGAAGGTTAACAGAGACATGAAATCGAGTAATGTGTTTAGGACTTGCAGTAAAATCTTCATCAGGGTTATCATGAATTGTGTATTGAACTGGTTCATCTTCATCAGAGTCCCCAAATACGTCACGGATCTCAGGAGCTGAGCTGGAAATAAGAACCTCGTCTTTCTCCTCTTCAGGTGACCTACTGCAAAATTCAAAATACCAGCTATGAGATATAAGTAAACAGAAGAGACGCATCGAGGTAATGTGACTGATTAGACATGCCCAAACTAATATAAAATTAAGATGTGATAAGAACAACATAACTACCAGGTAATACAGGAGTAGAATGCATCAGATTTAGGTAAGAACTTAATAGCAAGCACAACCACAGCAAACTTAAGAACTAGGGATAGTAAAAGTAATATGTACAAACAAAGGAACACCTTTTCAATTTATAGACACGAATAAAGCATGGGAAGGGATGATCCAACAAGAAGATTGTGGCTTCTGACATAAAAATTCCCTAAAATTCGGTCAAGAAAGTCCAATTAGGATGTCCCCCTTCAGCCACATAAAAATCAGATATTTCTTACGTATGTAAAATTATAGCAAACATGAGACACGTAATAGAGAATGGTATACGCACTATAAAAACAGACAAATTGTACAAATTCCAATGAAGGCTGAAAGAGAGAGAGAGAGAGAGACTATGAGAGTGCTCGGTTTACCTTAAACTCCTAGTCTGGCCAACCTCCTCATCTTCATTGTCAACATAATGGTTTTCCTCAGACCTCTCCGATCCACTCTCAATCACATCTCTATCCCTATGCATAGGAACTCTCTTTCCAAACCCAACCCTTTCATCCGATTCTGATTCCTTTCCATCACTTTCTTCCCTGTCCACAGCAACTACCATTTCATCCTGCTCAGCTTCACTCTCTACAGCATCATGTAACTCACCATCACTTTCCACCTCAGCGGCCTCTGGGCCATCCACCTCAACTTCGCCTTCACGTTCTGGCTCAGCACCGTCATCCTGTATGCAATATTTAATTTATAAGAGGAAAATTTCAACACAAATGCCAGCATTTCCCTCCGTTGGATAAATCAAATCTTAAAGATAAGATACAACCAAGGTTTCAAAAAGCGCTAGGCGGGGATGAGGCGGAGAGGTGCCGCCTAGGCGGGAAAATGACTTGAATGTTTTTACATGTTTTCCTTGGATTTTCATGCAACATACACGTTGCAAATAGTATTATCATGTTAAATCAAGTATTTAAAGTCTATTAGCTTAACGATATACCACAGCAAAGCAATAAATATTATGATAATAATGTCTGAGCAGTTTAACATAAGCAAAAAAATGTCATTAAAGTGTCTCAAACACCAACTTAAAAAGAAAATGCAAATATAATCCAAAATCAACAAGATATCAAAAGAAAATATTGGTATTAGCTTAGAAGCCTAATCATCTTCAGGCTCGTCGTATACCTGCAGAGGCTGCGACAAAAAAAACAGGTTTAAGATATGTTTTACTTTATTTTATTGCTCTCTCTATATTTTTTCTAACCTATTCTAACCTTTTGACCCATTAGAATTTGGGTTGACCCAATTTAAGAATTATTTAAAAACGCCTAGCAAAAGTGGGGGCGGCGAGGCACCGCCTAGCGCCTAGGCGGTCGCCTCAGCCGATTTTTAAAACAGTGGATACAACAAAAGAAAACAAGTTTCTGGTCACAGTTTTCAAAAAGGTAAAAGGGCAGAAGAGTGGTGACCCTGTAACAACTCCTTTGGTGTGACAAGGGATCTTCACTGATTGCAGAATATCGGGATCGAACCCTGTTGTGGGTGCATATGTATAAGGTTCAAAACTTAAGCCACTGATAATCATTGGTTCAATAAAGTATATCACAATGGTAGATGATGTGTTCATGTGCACGTAAGTGCATATAACTGACCCTTAAGAGCACTAGCATCATCTTATATAACGACTTCTATAGGGATACTTTAGCAATCACTATCTGAATACCAGAAACCAAATCACTATCTGAATACCAGAACCGCAAGCAGTGACAAAGTCCTTTCACTTTCGGTGGTGGTACTCAGTTGCTCACTAATTTTATATGGATATTAAACAGTGTTTTAAAAATCGGCCTAGGCGCCCGCCTAGGCGCTAGGCGGGGACTAGGTGCCTAGGCATTAGGCGGACCTAGGCGGAAAAAAATCGGTCTAGGCAGGAAAAAGGCGGCCAATTAGGCGCTAGGCGGACCCTTTCCGCTTATAACCCGCCTAGCGCCTTTTGAAATCTTGATATTAAGCTATGAGGTCTTAAATTATCTTGACTGATATACAGAATAATGAGTTCTAAATCCTATTACTCCTAATAACAATCTGACAAAGGACTTTGATTAAAATGAAGATCTGTGCTTTTTTCTCTTCTTGAAACATGCATCCATGCATTCACTTAAAAAGATAAAGAGAGGTTATATTTTTAATATACAGGACTAAAATGCCAATAATTTGACTATAATACCTTTATAAGGGTACAGAGAATTTTTATACAAAAAGGGTACAGAGAATCGTTATACAATTGAAGTTGTGGATAAAATTCTGATGCAAACGGTCTCACGCGCCTGAAGAAAAGAATTGCTTTTTTTAATGAAATTGTATATAAAAGTCTGGTGTAAATGCTCTCATGCGCCTACGACCCTACTTAAAAGAAAAGAATTGCCCTTTTTTAATAAAGTTGCATTTAAAGTTGGTCCAAATTCTATCAGTTACGACTTATGACAGAAAGCAGAAAGGAAATCTAATAAAAAAATGTTAGTAACACTGCAGACGAACGGTACTTTTCTCGAAATTGCTGAACAGACTTTTGAGCTCAATAGAGTTCACCAGAAAAGGAAATGAAATATTAATTAAAATGACTACCTAAAAACGTAAACCGCCTAATTAAGCCTCCAAACGAATCCAAATATGCTCTATCAAAAACTAAATTTAATGAATTTATACAAGTAAACAGTATGCCACGCGTAAATTTAGTGGAAACTTGATAATTTAACGAATCTTTACAAGTACACAGTATGCCGCTAAATTTAACGAATTTATACAAGTACAAATATGCCATAATAATAGTCCAGTTAGGGTTTTGACTCCGTCCCAAAAGAATAGTCCATTTTCCTGTTTAACCATTAAATTTCCTTTTATAGTTTAAACCATTATGGAGTAATTTGGGAATCATTGAACATTGAACATGGTCTCTCTATACTAACATTTAATGTTTTTGACCAATCCTTGAACCAACTTCACGACTGCCTAAAATTGTACTGGGGGCAATCGTGGAAGAACGTCACTTAGTAACTACATTAACCAACTTTTATATTTATAAACCACGTAAACCCTAACTGGACTATTTTTATTCTTATGAAGAGTAAATAATCAATTTTCCCCACAGAACAAGCAAAGAGAAAGGTAAACATATATATCCCCATTAATGTACTGTAGTAGTCCTGTTAGATTTAATTCATTGTTCAAACCATCAAACCCAAATATACAAACATATGTATTCATAAAGTGCTTGATGTTATATATAATAATCCTATTAGGCTTAATATATTGTTCAAACTATCAAACCGAAATATACAAACACATGTATATATTAAACACTTGATATGTTATATGTAATACTCTATACTTCTATTAGGTTTAATTTACTATTCAAACTATAAAGCCCAAATGTACATTAAATTTGGTCGTTACCCCATTTATACATAATACACTTGATGTATTGTTAGGTCAATTGTAAATAATCAAGTCTCGTTCAGCATAGAATCGTGAAATAAAACGTATACAGATATTATTCCAGTTGATGCATAATTAATAATAGTTAAAAACTAACTCACACTGAACTATCATACAAAAAGCAGGTTTAATTCGGCATAGTATCAATAAAGAGAGGGTAAAAGACTAACACACGCAACGTATTATTTTATATAAAATACTCCTAGAGTCCTATTAGGTATAATTTATTGTTCAAACTATCAAACCCAAATACACAAAAATGGGTACACATTATTACACTTGATGTATTATTATTAGGTCAATTGTAAATAATCAATTCTCGTTCGGCATCAAATCGTTTTAAAAAAGGCATATACAGATATTATTCCAGTTAGCGTGATATTAATAATGATCAAAATCTAACTCACTCTAGACTATAATACAAACAAGCAGGTTTAATTCAGCATGGTATCAATAAAGAGAGGGTAAACACTACCAAACGCAATGTATTATTTTATATAGTCCTGTTAGGTTTAATTTATTGTTTAAACTATCAAACCCAAATATACAAACATATGTATATAAGATACACCTGATCAAGTCTCATTCAACATAATGTATACAGATATTATTCCAGTTAATTCATTATACTATCAAAAAAAAACTAAGTCACTCGAAGAAAATACTATATAATATATAGATAAGCAGGTTTGAATTCAGCATAGAATCAATAAAGAGAGGGTAAACATAAATTACTTACTAGTCCAGTTAATGCATAATTCAATTAAAATAGCGGGAAAAAACTGACAGACTTTAAAATGCAGTATAAAGAAGAAGGTTTAATTAAGCATAGGATAAATAAAGAGATGGTAAACAATAGCAAACACAATTCCAGTACATGTATAAATACGTGTTTTAAGTGTTGAGATATACATATACAAATATATGGCATATGGAGAGATAGTAAACAATAGCAAACGCAATCGCAGTACATAAATTAGGTTAAAGTGTTGATATAGATATATATATATAGAGAGAGAGAGAGAGGTATATATACAGAAGCGTAATCAGGTTCACGATTGGATTCATGGTGAGATTCGACTTCTTCATCATCGTCATCTTCTTCTTCTTCATCTTCTTCTTCTTCTTCTTCAGATTGATCGCCGAACAAATTTTGCATTATTTGGTGTCTATCGTCTTCTTCTCCCCCCGCCATCTCTCTCTCTCTCTCTAGAATTAGCTCACAGGAGATATATATATATCGGGGAGTAATTTTTTAGTTGCGCATTTTACCAAAAATATTGCAGCAACGCACCCAAAACCCAATATTCAGAACCTTACGTATTATCTGCCTATTAGCTCCACCCAATTATTGGTGTTCTTAAAAAAAATCTAATATAAATGTATTTTACGCGGCGAATATATTCGACAGAAAGTTTTATTGTTGATCGATAGAATGTAAAAAAAATTGGTTTTTTATAAATTATTTGACAGTAATAAAATATGTGATTTGACGATAAGAATATATTTTTACTATTTAATTTATTTGATTTGACGATTGATCGATAAAACTTTATATATCCTGAACGTTTTTCATTTGTAACATCAAACCAAAACTTATTATTTATTAAAAGATTTGTTAATAAATGTTATAACTTGTTAATAAATAGCCAAATATTTGTTACTATAAACGATTAAATGAAAACTCAACCAAATTTTAACGAGCAAATATAAATTGGATTTATTATTATATATATTTATAAATAAATAAAATATTTACTTGATAACTGTAGTGATATAGTGGTAGACTGATGCTGATTTGAGAAAAAAATTATATTGATTTGTGAAAATACAATTATTTTATAATTATGTAGGAGGTGACAGTCAACTTTTAGGATTTGTGTCGGAGTAATTGGAAAAAAATTATAACCAATGAAATAAGGAATGAGAACAATGGCTGTGTTTGTTTTGGGATTTAATAGCCATGTAGCACGTGAAGTTCTGAATTTCGGGTTATATGTGGCGATTTCTAATTTGTCTGATTATTTGACCAATTTTAAAAATGCTGAAAAATCAAATCTACATAGATGTGAGATTCTGAATCCCGGATCCATTATAATATTTGACAAAATGCACAAGTACACCCCATATCGTATAGCTGTTTTTTTTTGTTTTTTATAATTCCAAAGTCCAATAGTACACTAAAATTATTAATATGAGTATGAGATAAACGGACAATAAACTGCGTCGTTAGTCGTTTTAAATAACAAATATTAACCTTATAAATACGTTTTTTTTTTCTGTTTGTGTACTGGTTGGTTTATTTAAATACTAATTACTCCTTTTGATTGTAATTTATGGACTTACTAATTGCGTTTTTCTTGTTTGGGAATGTTTTTATACTGGAATCGGGAAATTAATAAATGTGGCAATTTATGGACAGTAATTACTCGGTACATGTACATTGTTCATTCTAAAACGAAATAAACATGCACCCATCGAGTTGTAGTATGCATTGTGTCCTTTTGTCCTATTCCGGTCTGGTGTCTTTGCACAAAGTTGTGACGAAATGTACAACTTTGGACAAAAAAAAAAATCACTTTTTCTAACTCCGTATAGCATATAATTCTAATAGAAGGAAAAATAGTTAACTTAGAAATAACTTGATGTCAAATTTTTCATTTATAAATCTATTTGATTCAGAATAACTTATATCGGTATGTTCGTTTTAATTCAAACATAATTTTGATTCACATTTCATGTTATGAGAAATATCCACCATCCGAAAGGAAGAAAATGAAATCTTTATTGAAAGAATTTCGTTGTTAAAGAACGTATAGATAGTCACTTTCAAATAAATAGTGCGTTTTCGACTCTCTTAAATTTTATTAAAACATTGCCATCACGGCACAATTATGACGAGCCAAACTTGAATTTAGATCAATCATAACTTTTCGTTGCGTCTCTTCTCACACCTTTACAATAATAAGACATGCATTTCACCTATCGTTTTAATTTTTTGAAATGTAAATATATCGGTTCTTATAGAAACGGATACATTATATTTAAAAATACCTCCTTTTGGAAGAAAAGACTCGCCATATTTGGGATCTAATCCTATAGCCGTTTTTTTATTGATACGGCGATGGCTGTTTAGTCGAGTATTTGGCGCGACATTACCTCTTCATAAATCCCTAACCTTAAATATTTTTTTAAAATTGATTCATTACCTCTTCATAAATCCCTAACCTTAGATTTTTTTTTTTAAATTGATTCATTAATTATGAAAGAAAACAGTACGATATTCGTATCTAGTGAGTAGTCTTAAAGTGACTTATCTTTAGATACATCAATTCGGCTGTAGACCGGGTAGACCGAGTACCGAAAATGAGAATACATCATAAGTCAGGTTAGTTATTAGAAAATAATCATTTTATTTCCTTTACAAATACTTACCATCACACTTCCATACATTTAAGTTATGTAATTACCCTGAATAATCTTAAAAGAGGTGATCTAAACACTGTACAGTATCCCTTCATAGCACATTAGCTAAAATACAATTTAATCTATCATTTTATTACAAAACCTATTTATTCAATATTTAATGTTTGAAAATAATTAGAGACGGATCTACCATCATAATTTGATGAGACACAAATAGATAAATGGAAATTAGGGGTGGAGTTGGTACAATAATCAAGAATGAACACCATGTCTGCTAAGAGGTCGATTACAATCCAACACGGTGCCCGTGACCCAAACTTAAAGCTTACCAAGTCATTTGGGAGCGTGACAAATATAACCCATGGGAATGATTTACACTAGGGGCCTGTTTGGTTGTACCTTTGAGCAAATACATCCAAGCATTTGATGTAAAAAAAGTTCGGGCTTATTAAAGTTTTAACCTTTCGTACAGATAAGAAAACAACTGCTCAAATCATTCAAATTGACTGGCCAAATAAATTCCAATATATCATCGAAAGACTAATGAACTTGGGTTGAAAGCTGCAAAGAAGTAAGGACGATATGCTACACTTCAGAGTCTACAGGCCAATCGTAGCATCTTTTCCAATGTATAATAGTTAGTAAAGAACCAAGAACTTACTACGAGCCAATGGTAAACTGTAATTTATGATATACAGAATCGAGAAGAGATGGTTTTCAAGAAAGGATATGATGTATTTCCTCTCCTACTACGGCAAAAATTTCTTCCACCCTGTGAACAAGACAAACATGTATCTTGTGAGCCATGTAATTCATTAACTATACTATTCGACCACAGCCAATGACAAAAGTCTTCAAATGGCTTTTATGTCTGAATAAATAATGATCGTAAAGAAAAAATGATAAATTCACCTGTGTGTATTGATGTAAACCTCTGCAAGCCACGTCGTTAAGTACACCTGACGTAGGTCAAGAAAAAGCAAAATATAGTATAAATAAATGCATATTTTGTAAAAAGATAGGCTATGGTTCCATTATATATAGTTGTGAAATTTGGCTACATGCAGCAAGTTTTCTGAGTGGCAAGTTTTGTTTCCTTATCAAGCAATAACTGCAATCCCATGTGATCATGAATAATAGTTGGAAACGAAGTAAACCATTTGCTAGTTCAAACAAGATTCTACAAATAATAACCAAAATCCAGCCGGAGAGCTAAAGATTTTGAAAGACAGTCGCAAAAGGCAATGACTTTAATGCAGTAAAGGGTTACATTTGATTAAAAAATATATAAGAATCAAGAACTGGTATCATATTTGGAACTGTAAAATGTATATAAATACACAGAATACGAAATGAAAAATTATGCACATAAGCATCCACATCATTATGATTTGTCTGAAGAAAAAATAAGGAGGTTAAACATTTCTTGTTCAGGCCTCATGTAAAAGAAGGTAGTGCAAAATTATATCACAAGCACAATCTGTCAAACTAAGTCACAAACACCCAAAATACAGATATGGCAAAACTTCTCTAATTAATTTGAAAGAAGAAATAAGCTCCATACCTGAAGGACCTCTTCATTTAATTGACATTGAGCTGTTTCAACAATTCTGTTAGAACCCGAGCCCTCCCCCTTTGGATGAATTGGTTTGCATAACTCTTTGGAAAATAAGTCACAAATTGATAGATTATCGAATTCTCCAGGATAGAGCTCATTGGACCAATTTACAGGATCAATTTGAAAATTTTCAGAACTTAAGGAGAGAAACTCTATCACAAGTAACCGCTGTTAAAATATGCCAACGTGTGAGAGGATAAACAAATGTTAAACTAGAAAAGGACTGTGTCACTTGCAAAAAAATGAAACCAAATTCATCCTTTACCTTCAAATTCAATTCCGATGAGAGCATCCGAACAAACTCAAAAGCTAATTCCTCTGAAATGGTTAAAAGGAAAAGAAATGACGTATTGGTCAGAGAAAGGATGATGATACGTTCACAACTGGAACACTCCTATCTCACTCAGATACTAATAATTAATAGAGTGGGAGGTGAACAATCTTAGATGTGAGAAGCGAAAAAGGAAAAAGATAGCCGGTTTTAAAACATTGGCGTACTCTCTCAAACGGAAATGCGAATTTTGAACATACCTAAGGAAGAAATTGACAAAAATGTGAAAACTGGGATGCCCCCACCATCACCGTTGTCATTTTTATCCTCTTGAATGTTAGAAAACTGGGTGAGAGAACTACTTGTGCTCTTAAGGAAGGTTCTCATGGATCTGCTAGAGTTGTGCATGTTCGCTACAGAAGTTACCTGTGTGTCACAATTATAGACAAACGCCAAACTCACTCAAATACGACATAATTAAAGGATCTAAAAAGGGAAATTCAATTGGTGTATGCACGTAAGTGTTTGCATACCATATTTTTATATGATGATAAAAGTTTGCCCCGATATGATTCCTGAAAAAAGTAGAGACAAGGTGACTGCGTAAGCATATGATGTTATAATTAGCAGTCAGTTGAAATTAGAACCATCAAGTGCTTATTCAGATAGTCTAATCAACACTATCTTTTCATTTATTATTTATATTATCCAAAGACCTTACAAATTCCTAGTTAAATACTTAAATTCAAACAAAATTTAAGCTTTTACTTTTATCGACCACCCATGGTTCCTTAGCAATTCCAGTGCAATACATCGTATCTGGTCGTCCTTTTTAATAAATTCACATAACAAGCTATAATTTTCATGTAGTGATTAAACACATAGAAGAAAATCGAACCCCCCAACATCATCCAAAAGGAAAACAAATATATAACTAAGTAGCAAATATGTAGTATATTAGGAAATATCACCTGTCGTGTAAAAAGTTTCCAGCAAGCTTTCTTCTTGATATCAGGCATGTCATTCAGAACACCCAACTCCATAGCTTTCATGTACCTGGTCAAAACCACTCTTTAACACTTATCTAAGCACAAAAGATGAACTACAGTTGCTATATTTAGTACATAATTGAAACAACTCATGTGAAAATTGTAGGCGCATTGCGCATAGCTTTCATGTAGTTGCACCAAGGCTACCCTATAGAGTCTATAAATAAATTTTGTACACCCACCTATAAAACCAAGATTTACTGTACTCGAACATATTACTTGTTGCACCAAGGCTACCCTATAGAGTCTATAAATAAATTTTGTACACCCACCTATAAAACCAAGATTTACTGTACTCGAACATATTACTCGAACAACCATAGATCGGGACTTTAATAAAAAACCATAGTCGGAGACTAAAATAGGAAAACTGTGATAGCAATAGAAAAGTTATGTTTTACTTTGGTTTTCATAACTAGACTAACTAGTTAGTACAATAGTACCCCAAGTCCCCAACCTGTTCTTTTCTTTTTGATCTGGTATACCAAGTGTGCCAAAATCATTGAGAAAAGTAAAGCCAGTGTAATAATCGCTAAGTTTATAGGTCGGCTTATAGAATTGAAACCTGGTCATACGTCTGTGCTAAACTGTAACCAAAATGAGATAACATCTTATTATATGAAGAAAACTACCTTAGAGAGAGATAAGAGTTGACAAGATCAGTTGCGTTAGATCTAGCGGCAAAAGAAGAGGAAGACCATTCTTTTCTATAAGACGCAAGCTTGGACCACTGGTTCCTGAGGTTTTGCTGAGCCTTGGGTCGCCATAGTCTTGTCACTGAAAGTGGTGGGGTTTGAGGTGTAAAATGCTCCTTGCTAGGAGTTTGATGCTTTGTCGCTGGCGATTGAGAGGGAGAAGATTGAGGAGAGAGGGAAAGTGATGTGGTCAATGAAGCCACTTTTTCCTCCATAACTGATCAGCCTGCATGTTTAGCATAATCATCTCAGTATATATACATAGATAGTATATATATTCATACAGAACATAGCCATGAGTCAATGACCTGAATTCCATATTTTGGGGAAATGCGGAAACATATCTTCATATGTTATCTTTTAAAAAAAAATGTTGAAACTTCAGCTCCATAGGAACTAAGCCTATCACTTCTTTGAACTAGACCAAAGAACAGAATAAAACGCATTAAATTAAAAGAGCAGAGCTAAACAAATACATTTTCTTCTTCAAGATGTCGACGTAAAAATATACCCATAATCATGATCCTAAGTCGAAAATGAAATCCCATCTATAAGAAGTAATACAATCTGCAGAAGTTAAGCTATTTGCTTCACACATAAACAAAACGCTAGCTTCCATTAAGTCAAAACATATTACCAATTCTTGAACATTTTTATTTTTTTCACAACCAATGGCCCATTTAGCTGCGAATTATAATTCAGTTTATTTACTTAATGATGTGGGTTTGGTCAACCAGCTTAAAAGCTGAAGTTTAGATTCTACGGGTGTAAGAGCTAAATTTCTTAAGCTAGAGTGGACAACTACCAGATTTTGTATCCAAAAGTTGCAACCATACATCTTAAAGTGAAACAACAGTTTGGGAATTATAAGTATCAAAACAATGAATAAAACAGCAAACACAAAGGCATGCGTTGGCATCGTGATACACAAAAGCCTAACCATCAGAATTACTATCTCAGTTAATTAAATCCGACATCAATTCAACTTTTAACATAAGTCTGATTGATGTCTCAAAAGTTACCACGGCATACCTATAGAAAACAACTAATAATTTGAAAGTAATATCCAATTTATTAACTATTGCATACATAAAAAAGATTTAAAAAGTGTAGGTATAGAACACTTGAGTTAGTTTCCAAGTTCACGTTTTCCATAAAACACAGTAATTGTCTAATTGATATATACATATACGTAAAAGAACAAAGTATATATATATATATATATATATATTAGAGAGAGAGGGCATGTTGAGGCCGAAGGTAGAAGAAGGGATATGACGGGAACCCGGAACGATCAACGAGGAAGAGGTGTGGTTTTTAAACAATTAGGAAAAACTGTTTTATTCTATTTTATCAATTTCTCTCTCAGCTCCCCATTCTACCAAAAATAAATCTCCTAATAATAATACCAATTAACTATATATGTCTCTTCCTTGTTAACTTTTGAAATTAATAATCAAATAAACACAAATGACAAAACTTCCCACCTTTTGGAAGAGTTCTAAACAAAATTCAACAAATTCATACAATTTTCGTTATATAATTAAATAGGTCTTCAGCTTTATTTTGTACGAGTGGGGTAATTTATAATTTCAAAACTGTGATAAAAATAATTGGAGATTTGGGATTTGGGGCTTTTTTTTAGGGTTTTTCTTAAAGAATTTAAGTATTATATTGGGAAAATTTGACAGACGAAAAGAAACAAATATTTATGTTAACAGAGATATACTTAGAAAAAGAGAGTAATCGTTTGAGAATTTGGGAATGGAATGAAGGTTGGAGATGAGAGATAAATTTAAGTCATTTTAAAAACAATAGTACTGAATATTTAATTCATTTTAAAAACAAGTACAAGTCTATTTAATTGATTTTAAAAACAATATGCATCGATTTAAATCATTGTAAAAAACAGTCTGAGTCTATTTAAGTTATTGTAAAAACAATCTGAGTCCATTTAAGTCATTTTAAAAACAGTACGAGTCGATTTAAGTCATTTTAAAAACATTATGAGTCGATTTAAGTCATTTTAAAAACAGTCTGAGTCTATTTAAGTCATTTTAAAAACAGTATGAGACGTTTTAAGTCATTTTAAAAACAGTATGAGTCGATTTAAGTCATTTTAAAAACAATCTGAGTCTATTTAAGTCATTTTAAAAACAGTATGAGTCGATTTAAGTCATTTTAAAAACAGTATGAGTCGTTTTAAGTCATTTTAAAAACAGTATGAGTCGTTTTAAGTCATTTTAAAAACAATATGAGTCTATTTAAGTCATTTTAAAAACAGTCTGAGTCGATTTAAGCCATTTTATAAACAGTATGAGTCGATTTAAGTCATTTTAAAAACAGTCTTAAGTAATTTTAAAAATAGTATGAGTCATTTTAAGTCATTTTAAAAACAGTCGAAGTCGTTTTAAATCATTTTTAAGTCATGTAAAGTTATTTTGAGTCATTTGAAAACAATTGCAAGTTATTTTAAAGTTTATAACATTGTTTGGACTTTCCGACTTTTTCGAACTTTTTTTCATTTTTATTTTTGATTTTTGATTTTTCTTGGTTTTTTTTACCATTTTTCGGGGTTTTTTCGGTTCCCGTCTTTTTTGAACGTTTTTTTTTTATTCTTTTATGATTTTGGATTTTTATTGTTTTTTTTTAATTTTTTTTACCAATTTTCGGAGTTTTGTTGGGTCTGGCTTTTTTGAATGTTTTTTCATTTTTTGTTGATTTTGGAATTTTCATTTATACAATTTTTCTATTTATCAAAACCGAATTAAATGGAACCCATTGTTTGTAATTTATTAGGTTTGGTATTTTAATAAAAACCCGAACCAGGAACACCCCTGAAGACTGGTACTACTAATGAGTGGCAATAAATCATTTGAGAGAGAGAGAGAGAACAAAAAAAAAACCTAAATAGGCTGAGAGGATGTTTAACGCACTGGAGATGGAGATGGGAGATGGAGATGCGTTTGGAGAATAGTCCAACTTTATGCGGTTGCGGTGGTTCCCCCTTTCACTCTGATTTCTGCTCTCTCTCTCTCTCTCTCATGTTGGTTCCCCCTTTCTGCAAATACAGTATTGGTCCCTGTAATTTGCATACAATTATCAATTAGTTTTTTAAAAAATAAATTAAATCGTTTTAAAATTACAATCCACTCATTATTATTATTATTATTATTATTATTATTATTATTATTATTATTATTATATGTACAAATATCAATTACTATATGTTTTTTGTAATTATGGGAGATTTTTTCATTCTAGTCAAATGGACAAAGAGTGAATTTTTCCTCCCAAATATTACATGTTTTCCTATCTTTATTAACTTAACAAAACCTTCATATTATTCCTATCACGATTCTGCTCTTAAAGCGAAATAATACTCATTCTTCTTCTTCTTATTATATATGTACAAATATCAATTACTATATGTTTGTTTTTGTAAATATGGGAGATTTTTTTCATTCTAGTCAAATGGAAAGGGGAGGTGATGTCCCGATCTCTGACAAAGAGTGAATTTTTACTCCCAAATATTACATGTTTTCCTATCTTTATTAACTGCAACTTAATAACTGCAACCTTCGTATTCTTCCTATCAAGATTCTCCTCTTAAAGCGAGGTATTCTTATAGAGTATCCTACTTTTCGTCTTGGTTAAATAATATTCATTATTATTATTGTATATGTACAAATATCAATTACTATATGTTTTTTTTGTAAATATGGGAGATTTTTTTCATTCTAGTCAAATGGAGAGGGGAGGTGATGTCCCGATCTCTGACAAAGAGTGAATTTTTCCACCCCAGATATTACATGTTTTCCTATATTTATTAACTGCAACTTAACAAAGCCTTCATATTCTTCGTATCAAGATTCTGCTCTTAAAGCGAGATATTCTTGTAGTGTATTCTGGCACCTACTTTTCAAGTTTATTGTTGCTGATATTCTTATAGTGTATTCTGGCACCTAATTTTCAAGTTTATTGTTGCTTTTCGCATATTCCATGTGAAGGTAGGTTCTGTTTGTTTCGCCGAGTTTTTTTATTTTTGCCTTTTAGGCTCTGTTTGATTCATAGTAAAATATTTTCTGAAAAGTAGGTTCTATGAGAAGATGTTTTCAAGGGAAATAGTTCATTTGGGTTTTATTTACATTTTCTTTTAACGAATTTTAGTAATTACGTATAAGGTTTGTTGGTTGTAACGTTTAAACTCAATAAGTTGCATTGCATTGCATTGAGATGACTGGCTTAAAAGATTGGTTTTTTAACATCTACCTTAAAAAGCTAGAGAATAAACTGGCTTATTTGGTAAAATCTGCACTGAAACAAGCCCCAATTTTTATCCTGTATTTAATAGTATTTATTAAAAGAAAATTTGGCACCTATTTATTAAAAGAAAATTTGGCACCTATTTATTAAAAGAAAATTTGGCAAGTTGATTTCAAATCTTCGCTAGGCCAAAGTCTCAAATCTATAATTTCTCACCTTTTTCTTGGGCTGATGATACCCCTTTTGAGAACAAGTTGGTTTTCTCTTTCTTCAACAATTTGCGTAAATTAGCATTCAAATGGATGCATAGGAATCCCCACGGATTAGTTTGGAAACACTTCCCCGTTCCCAACCCAAACTTGTGAAATATCTTACCGTCACCCTCACAATGCTGGTTTCGGAAAAAAATGGTTCCCTTTGAATTCTTTTTCCTGACTGCTTGACGCATGTTATGTAGTTGTATCATTTATTTTTTTAGTTGGACAACCAAATGCAGTCCAAATATTAGGATAACACTAAGTTGTAACCAAATGTTATCCAGATTTTGAGCAAAACAACAAAGCATTTGATGTGGCCAACCAGGAGTAGCTCTTCTTGTGCGCAATAAAATACAAAACTGAGCTTAAAAGAAACAACCAACTAAGGCCTGAATAAACTGGAAGTTGCAACTGGATGAGGCCTGAATAAGCTTAAAGAATGAGGCCTGAATTAGCTGGTTGTTAAGTTTATACATGATATATTATATGGTTGGTTGTTAAAGTTGATAAGCATTTAGCTGCAATAGGCTTGTTTAGTTTTAGGTCATATTTGGAGAACATATAATTTAGAGCTGCACAAGCACAACACTGATTTTTTTTTTATCTATTTGGGAATATATGTGATTTTCATGTTTTGTATCTTGAAAATAATAACTTTGTTGTCACATTATTATTGGTTTATCAATGTGAGACGTAGATACGATTATCAAGTTTCTGACGTGTTTACACCTTATTGAATCGAGTAAAATCTGTCTGTTTGGTAGTAATGGGCTTAATTATTTAACTAAACCTGGAACATGTTTATAGATTTATTGCATGTTGCCCTGAACTTGCTGTTATACATGAATGCGTTTTATATTAGTGTTATCTGTTCATAATTATGTATTAGTAGTTGGTCAGATATTTTTGATAGCTTTTTGAGTATAATATAATTAGGTTATAGATAAGTTTATGAGCAATATTTTCACTTTCTTTTACGTAGTTATTCGTCAATTCTCGGTACTCCTACTGAGTTTGTCCTGCATATATTCTTTCCAATAACTTTTGAGTTGCAAGCTTGGAGTCTTAATGATATTTAGTTATTTACTCTTCTAGGTATGTTTTTGTACATATTTTTACCTGACTTTTATTGATAGACACCCTCACGGCTTTTTGCAGTCGAGACTATTTAAAACTGATTTCCTGAAAAGAAAAAATCCTGCATACTCATGAACTTGCTCCAAACTATCTGACAGGTTCCTCTTGTTCTCCAGCTTTTTAATAGTAGCCACAATATGAATAAAAACCGGCTGCGACAACAAACATGATGGACTCCTAATATTTTTTAATGTCTTAGTTAAATAATACTCATTATTATTATTAGTATTATATATGTACAAATATCAATTACTATATGTTTTTTGTAATTATGGGAGATTTTTTCATTCTAGTCAAATGGAGAGGGGGTGATGTCCCGATCTATGACAAAGAGTGAATTTTTCCGCCCCATATGTTACATGTTTTCCTATCTTTATTAACTGCAACTTAACAAAGCCTTCATATTCTTCCTATCAAGATTCTGCTCTTAAAGCGTTCCGCTCTTGGCTGTTTAAGTTTGTGTTATTTTAAAAATGACAGGACATGCACAACAGTTTCTTGGACTTTTCGTATATTCCATGTGAAGGTAGGTTCTGCTTGTTTCGCCGAGTTTTTTTATTTTTGCCTTTTAGGCTATGTTTGATTCATAGTAAAATATTTTCTGAAAAGTAGGTTCTATGAGAAGGTGTTTTCAGGGGGAAATAGTTCATTTGGGTTTTATTTACATTTTCTTTTAACGAATTTTAGTAATTGCGTATAAGGTTTGTTGGTTGCAACGTGTAAACTCAATAAGTTGCACTGCATTGAGATGACTGGCTTAAAAGATGGGTTTTTTAACATCTACCTTAAAAAGCTAGAGAATAAACTGGCTTATTTGGTAAAATCTGCACTGAAACAGGCCCCAATTTTTATCATAAGCAGTTACATTAAGTGGAAGAAAAAAAAAGGAGGTGTGCCAAATCATCATTTTTAACATATTCAAGTGAAAATACATGGTAAAAAAATAAAAAAATCGCAATTAGCGGAATTGCTAAAAAGCTGCAACCAAACATGCGCTTAGAATAGTGTTTATATAAATTCACGGTCGTGCAATATCTTGGTTAAGATTTGGAGTTGTCTTCTATCAGGCAGTGAAGGAAAACATTTCAATGCAAATCACGAATGCAACTCGAATGATAAATCTTGAAAAGGATCCTCATGCTGCATTTGCATTGATTATTGATGGGAAGACACTAACTTATGCTTTAGAGAAAGATATGAAGCAACAATTTTTAAAGTTAGCAGTTGGTTGTGCATCTGTCATATGCTGTCGTGTCTCTGCTAAGCAGAAAGCTCTGGTAATGTTCTGTTTTCTAAACAATTCTCCCCGTCTTTTTCACTTCTTAATTTCTGTTTTCAGCATTAATAATTTCCTTTTTGGTTAGGTTACGAGATTGGTAAAAGAAGATACTGGGAAAACAACACTAGCGATTGGTGATGGTGCAAATGATGTTGGAATGATTCAAGAAGCAGATATTGGTGTTGGCATCAGTGGTGTCGAAGGGATGCAGGTTTGCCTCGTGAACTTTTATTTTTAAATGTTGCTACGAGTTTTCAATGAAAAAAGAATCAGAATTCTCAGTTCACTATGCCCTGAATCCGATCTGGTATAGAACAGAAAAATTAAACCAAAAATATAGCGATTAATAAATATCAACCCTTGTCAAAAAGGGGGAATGTGGATACCAACCCAAATAAAGAAGAGTACCAAACACTCATCGTGAATTCTCCGCTCTCACATCTGAGATTTGAAATTGCAACCTTCTTATACTGAAAACTGGAAGACTAAAAGACATCACATGATCACAATAAGGACGACTAAAAAAAGATAAAGAACCCCTGACACTGATTTAAAAAAATAGTGAAAACAAGGAAAAAATAAACTTGTAATCTAGAAACTACATCACTTGTTCTGTATGTCTGCTTTGTGGCTCTGTGTTGTGCTTAGTTGTTCAATTTCCCAGAGTAATGTTTCACATCCTCTTTCTCATAGGCTACGCCAAAAAACTACACATTTTGGTTAATAGCTCGTAATTCTTTTTATTATTCTATTGATCACGATTGTGATCTTCTTACTCAACTATTTGACTTTGGACATTTTGCAGGCTGTGATGGCGAGTGACTTTTCAATAGCTCAGTTTCAGTTTTTGGAAAGACTTCTGGTGGTTCATGGTCACTGGTGCTATAAGAGAATAGCTCAAATGGTAATGGGTGCTTATACTAAAAATCAGGGGTTTACTTTCATGCACTTCGGATTTCTTTCCAAGTCATGGGTGGGGTAGTCATGTGCTTTATTATAGTTTCATACCCTGTGCTAACACGTCTATCCAATCTCGTATCATGTGCTAGCGTTTTTCAATTTAGTGCCCTGAACCATCTTTTTTGGTTAATTTGTTACAAATACGTCAATTTAGTGGATGGAAACTTCAATGAAATTCAATTTGACCAGTTTTTGAAGGTTTTGGTTCGAAACGTCACAGCACTTGCGCATGTGTACTAACAAAAAAAGTAGGCTAGGGTAGGAAAATACAGTGTACCAAGTCGAATATGTTGAATAGTCTTATGGTGCTAACTCGGAGTAAATCCTAGATTCGTATACTTATCCCTTAATTTCCTTTTACTTTTCCTTACGTTTTTTCAACTATTACTGATCTAAGCTGCAATTCCTTGGCCCCAGATCTGTTATTTCTTCTACAAAAACATAGCATTTGGGCTCACAATAGTCTATTTCGAGGCATTCACCGGTTTTTCTGGGCAATCAGTATATGATGATTGGTACATGCTTCTTTTTAATGTGATTCTTACTTCGCTTCCTGTCATTTCACTCGGAGTCTTTGAACAAGATGTTTCTTCAGAAGTTTGTTTACAGGTAACCCAATGATTTGCAAATCATCATTTTGCAGTTAATGATTCATTTCAGTCCTTTTTGTTTTAAGTTTGAAAATATTAAGCTTGAAAAGCTACTCTATGATAAGAGTTTCAAGTTTAGTTCCCTCTAGTGTAGCCAAGTTAACTAATTAACCAAGTTACCTCCACTATAAGGTTCTACAAGTTCGAGGTTTGAGGATTTCCATTTGGGTTCCAAACCGCCGTAGAAATGGCCCAGCAGGCAGTTCACGCCGCCCATGTTGAGGCCGAGAGCGCAGTAAATGGAATCGGATTTGTCAAACTGATGGGCCGTAGCACCGGCCACATAGCACTCCATGCTACTCTCAGCAGTCGTGACGTGGACTGTTGTTTGATCCCCGAGAACGACTTCTACTTGGAAGGTAAACAAGGGTTAGGAATGGATATAGGAAACCCAAATGGAATATTCTAAATATATATTCTTTCATAATATAGGAGCTAAAATACCATTTTTGTAGAGATTTTAATGGAAATATGTAGGGGAAAAAATCATTATTGCGCAAGTCTTTTTCAAAATAGGGGAGGCTGTAGGCCTGAATTTCTACTGCTAGTCACTTTCTTGAACATGGTGAGGCGAGGCTAAGTGGTGACTTTGGGGGTCGCGGCACCCTTTTTTTTTCTTTTTTAAAATTATCTTCTTCATGTTTTTCGCTATAACTTTTTGAAGATAGTGAATTCGTATTTTTCACATTTTTTTTTCTTTAACCTGATAATATCTTTTTTAATGTGAATTTGGCATCATGAGTATAATTTTATGGTTTCGCCCCTGAAGGTAAAGGAGAGTTTTTCGACTTTCTAGAAAAAAATCATTCTCGTTAAAGTTTTTCTTTTCAAAAATGGGGAGGTTGGTTGTAGGCCTGAATTTCTACTGCTAGTCACTTTCTTGAACATGGCAAGCCTAAGTGGTGACTATCGGGGATCACAGAAAGCAGCCTATATATATATATTTAAAATCTTTCTCATGTTTTTTGCAACAATTTATTGTAGATAGTGAACTGGTACTTGTTTTTTTTCTCTAACCTGATAATATTGTTTTTTTAATGTAATTTTGGTATTCCTCGTTTATAATCTATGGCTTCGCCCCTGAAGGTAAAGGAGGGCTTTTCGAATTTCTAGAAGATAGGCTCAGAAAGAATGGTCATGCCGTTTTGGTTGTTGCCGAGGGGGCAGGACAGGATCTCATCCCAAGAACCGATGCTCAGAAGGAAGAAAGAGACGAGTCTGGGAACCCAGTGTTTTTAGACGTTGGCATTTGGTTGAAATCGGAGCTTAAAAAATGGTGGGCAAGGGACCATCCAGGGGAATTGTTTACGGTGAAGTATATTGATCTTACGTATACGATACGTGCAGTTCCTGCAAATGCAACGGATAGTTTATATTGTACGCTTTTGGTGCACTCAGCTATTCATGGTGCGATGGCTGGTTATACAGGATTTGTTGCGGGTCCAATAAATGGGAACTATGGTTATATACCGATCAAGGAGGTGGCAGAGGCGAAGAATCCGGTGAACAACGAAGGACCATAAGTGGGTGTGGGTCAGATCTGTTAATAATCAACCGGATTTCATGAAAAGTGAAGTCTGCGGGCGTAATGTGTGATGCCCCCCTTATTAATTATATTTATTAGTAATAATAATGAACTGACATAATAAAGTTTTCGATTCAAAAGACCATGAACAAAATCGTATGGAGTCTGTTCTTCCATGATGTGGATGAACGAGTCTTTTTGAGTAAAATTTGCTCAAATGATATATGAAGGTAATTTCCATTTTTTTCATGGTTGGATGTAAATAACCGTCAGGTTGGGAAAACTATTGCTAGCTTGAACATTGTTACTTATCTTAACAAGACTAGTCTTTTAATTGGTGCTGAAATGTGGAATTATTCTATTTCTTTCTAAATTTGATGCTGAACTGGTCGGTCTCCAACTCTCATTGTCGAATTCAGTAAAATCAACTAATATAAAAAGTAAAAAGAGTAATAGTTAAGGTCATTTAAAAATGAATTGTTCTTGGAAATAATCATAATTCTCATTTGCTTGATAGTATAGCCAGAGGGGAAATAAGAGAGGTGATTGAATCTTTATATAAGCTTCTTGCTTGTAGCAATTTCTACTTAAAAGTGTTTCTGCAGAAAAATAAGTTTTTAAGGTATATATTTCATTGTAGTCAGTCTATTGTAATCAGTTTTCTTCTTTGAAACAAACGAACACTAGTTGTATGTCATATCGACGCGAGAGACGGAACCCGATATCCTTATATATATATATCAGTATTACCAATCATTTTAATATACAAGTTTTGTAAAGGATATGGTTTTTGCGGATAAGGGGTGCCGGACTATATAGTGGGTATAGTCTGGAAAACTATCCCAGTATCACCATTGGATCCTTACAGTCTGTGGACCCCACTGTTGATCCAATGGTGATACAGATGAGAGTTTTCCAGACTATACCCACTGTATAGTCTGGCTCCCCCTCTCTGGTTTTTGCTCATTACCCCTCCTAAAGGATATGGTTTTATTTGAATTTAAAATATAAAAATAAAAAGGGCTGCCTAAAAAGTGGATTAAGAAATGTAGGTACAGTATATTGAATTGAATTGAATGAGTAGCGTGCAAGTAAATATTTATTTTAATATAAGAGGGATAATAACAGAAATGCATGCAATATAATAAGTTTTAATGAATGAATTAAATGTTGGTTGGGGGTGGTGTGTAAATAATATATGAAATTGAATGAGTAATTTAATGTGTAAGGATGGTAATAATAAAAATGCATTGGGATACAATAAGTGGTAAGGAATGAATTAAATGTGGGACAATGTGGTGTAAAATAAAGGAATCATTTTGGTTTTAACATACTATAATATAGTATTTTAATTTATATATGTTTTGTATAAATAGAGGGGGCCGGCCTAAGACATAAAGACAATTATAAGACATAGTACTACTATTTTGGTTAATAATATCAATGTTTTTGATATATAATTAATAATAAATTAAAATAGGAATGAATACTTTTGAATTGATTTTTTGATTATTCTTTCTTAATTTCTTTCTTTCTTTTCCGGGTAGAGAGAGAGAGAGAGGAACCCTAGGAAGGAAAGAAAGAAAGAAAGAAAGAAAGAAAGGATAGATCTGATTTTATTGTTTGTCAAAACAAAACAGAGATTCAGAGATAGAGAGATAGAGAGAGAGAGATTATCAATCAAGTAAGCTTCTTTTATATTATATTATATTATATTAATTAATTAACGTTCATATTGGGAAGAGACCACCACCACCACCACCCCCCCACCTGGATATATTTGATTTTAATTATAATATTTTTTATTTATTTCCCTCATCTCGTCTCGCCTCTTGCCTGGAGTAAAGGATTGATTAGTTTATTACTCTGTGTGTGTGTGTGTGTGTGTGTGTGTGTGTGTGTTTTGATTGAGAGTCCATTTTGTTTGGTTTCATCATCCCTTTTACTCATACAACCCATTACTCATTTAATTCTTATTATTATTATTATATATATATATTGATTTTACAATAATATATATATATATATATATATATATAACCATTTCTCTACTCTCTTTTTTTTTGTTTAATTACTACCACTACTACTACTACTGTTATTGCATCATTTAATATCAAAAATTAAGTTTATTATTATTATTGCTATTGCATCATCTACTCTCTCTCTCTCTTTACTCTCTTTTATTTTGCTTGCCAAACTGGAAACACACCAAATTTTAACATATTTATCTTCTTTTACAAATCACTCTTTAACTACCCGTATTTCTCTATTATCCTTTCACCGGCCTCACACTCCTTTCGACTTTTATTGTTCTTTTATTATTATTTTGCAGACTAATGGCAGACGAGAACCCAACTGCTGTCCCACCAACCGAAAACCCAATTCCCCTTTCCGATGAGAATATAACCGCAGAAAGTGATGCTCCTATTGATGCACTCACACGAAAGGTCCAAGAGTCTCTTTCTCTCTCTAAGAAGCATAAATTCTGGGAGACCCAACCCGTTGGTCAGTTCAAGGATTTAGGAGACTCTAGTTTACCAGAGGGACCAATCGAACCCCCAACTCCATTATCCGATGTTAAACAAGAGCCTTATAATCTCCCCAAAGACTACGAATGGGTCACTTGTGACATGGACTCTGAATCTGTTTGCACCGAGGTTTATTCTCTTTTGACCAATAACTACGTCGAGGACGATGAGAACATGTTCAGGTTTAAATTGACTCCTTTTCTATCTTGTTTTTCATGTACCATGTTTATTGAAGTTAAAATACACCCTGTCATCACAATCCTTCAATTTTTTACATCCGACTTGACAGTTTTTTTATATTAGCGCGCCAGACTACCAATTTTTCCTCATTTAAAACATTCTTGTCTCGTGCTTGTTCAAGTTGGGTGTACTAAATCGAAAATATCTGATTCTTGACCAGTTAGGTGTACGAAAGTGTAATTAATCTTAACAGAGAACAGCCATGTGACGTCACTTGCAAACCAAGTTGGCATGAGCGTAGTAAATAAGAGAAGAAACGACAAAACTAGTTCGCAGATTGAATGAAATATTAGTTTAGTGCATTCAGACAAATATTTGTATAGGTAGGGGTCGGGCCACTATAACATGACCACTCCCCAGATCCCATGCATAGCAGAAGCTTCGTGCGCTGTTTGCCTCTTTTTAGGATGTGTGAAATTCTTATTGACCTCGTTTCAGCTTATGTTTCTGTTTTCTCGATGTCTTGTAGATCTGGGGTATATGTCCCATGTTTTCCCCTTGAGGTGTCAAAATTATTTTTACATGCACAAAAAAAATTATGTTTCAGGTTTAACTACTCGAAAGAGTTCCTTCAGTGGGCTCTACGCCCCCCGGGTTATTTCAGAAGCTGGCATATTGGTGTTCGAGTCAAGAGCTCGAAAAAGCTGGTTGCTTTTATCACTGGTATTCCCGCTAGAATGCGTGCTCGTGATGCTATCGTGAACATGGCAGAGATTAATTTTCTCTGCGTACACAAGAAACTGAGGTCGAAAAGGCTGGCTCCTGTCATGATCAAAGAGGTGACTCGGCGTGTACACGTTGAAAATATGTGGCAGGCTGCTTATACAGCTGGTGTGGTTCTCCCTACGCCTATAGCTACGTGTCAATATTGGCACAGGTCTCTAAATCCCAAAAAGCTAATTGATGTTGGGTTTTCTAGGCTTGGTGCAAGGATGACTATGAGTCGAACTATAAAGCTTTACAAATTGCCCGAATCCACTGTTACCCCAGGGTTTAGAAAAATGGAGAGACACGATATTAAAGCCGTTACACGTTTGCTAAGGGATTATTTGGGTCAGTTTGTTGTCGCGCCAGATTTCGACGATGATGATGTGGAACATTGGCTTCTCCCGAAGGAAAATGTTGTCGATAGTTTTCTAGTTGAGAGTCCAGAGAGTCATGAGATCACCGATTTTTGCAGCTTTTATACTCTCCCGTCTTCTATTTTGGGGCACCCCAATCACACGACTCTAAAAGCTGCATATTCTTATTACAATGTGTCAACAAAGACCCCGTTGCTTCAGCTCATGAATGATGCACTTATTGTGGCGAAACAGAAGGATTTTGATGTGTTCAATGCTTTGGATGTTATGCAAAACGAATCGTTTTTGAAAGAACTCAAGTTTGGACCTGGAGATGGGAAATTGCATTACTACCTCTACAATTATCGCCTTGACCATGTTCTGAGACCATCAGAACTTGGTCTCGTGCTTTTGTAGCTAGTGTTGCTCAACTCTGGCATGCACTATAATAGGCCTTTTGCGATAAAACTACTCTATTATGTTTTTTTTTATATTGTTGCTACCATCTCTGTGCCTTTTCTTTTCCGCATACCTGATGAACAATTTACTGTTGTGAGTTTTGGGATTTATTTTTGAGCTGTAACATGGGCTTGTTTCCAAAAACCTATATTGATGTTTTGTACAAGTCCCTGTCCGAGTTAGAAATATTTTTATGCGTTTACATTAAATATGATTGTTACTAGTTGACCTTTTTGCCAGATTGATTAGCGATCAGGTGAAGGCAGCTTTGTGGTTATGCTTGTGAGAGCAGCTCTCTAATTAGATTTAGTTTTGAATTTTATTCCCAAACTCTTCTAGCATGGCAACACAAATAATGTATGCATCTAGTTGTACATCTTGTTAAGACCTTCAAAAGTCAAATATACGGAACTTGGAACAAATAAAATGTAAAAAAAAAAAAGATAAAGAATTTACAATGCTGATACTCAAAAGCAATTATGTGTTGTTCTTGGACCAGGAGCAGAAACAATAGATCTAAGCTTGTTTGGTAAACCATAGAAAGCTTACTTTTACATGCGCTGGTCTTTTGATATTTCAAATAAAAATTAGTTTTAGCAAATGTAACCTTATGAAGAAGTATACTTGTAAAAAAATATGATAACCGTTACTTTTGTATCTAACCTCGAGTGTAAAAGTATAATTTTTTTCTAAATTTACTTTTCAACCAAACAAGGATCATGCCCCCCTTTTAAAAATATACTAGTAATTGTGACCCCAAGTCTTGCATGTGCGACACGTGATATATATATATATATATATATATATATATATATATATATATATATATATATATGATCTAGATAAATAAATTTGTAAAAAAGTATATTGATTGAATAAATATATTAAATTAGAAATAATGAGTAATATAATGTTCTTAAATACACGTAAAACGATTTTGTTTACTATACGATTATATAATTGTTTTGAAAATATAATGATTTTTGTGTGTGTTTTATATTTTGAATTAAGTAAATGTAAATGAGTAATTAGTAAAAAAAAGTATGGGTATTTTCGAAAAAAAAGGCAAAATTAGATAGACTCGTTTTTTAAAAACACCTTTTTTCTCTATTCATCTTCAGGGGGAGTATTTTGGCGGGGGGAGTTGGGAAGATTCGGTGATAAGTGTGTGGCTGGTTTGAATTTTTTGAGTTTGAATTATGAATCTGAAGAAAATAATTTTCAAAATCTCAACCACAATTTGGAAGAGGAAAGAAATCAAGAAAATGATTCAACCTTAAACTTAAATAATGTGGGCGATGAACTTCAAATTGAAAAAACACATAATGAATTAGTCATAACCAGAAACCTTGTTGACATACAACAAACTCAAAAATATGATGAGAAATTTGGCCAAACATACTCTAAGAAGCGCTTATCTAAAGTAATACAGTCAGCCCTTCCTGTGCATAGCCGAGAAGAACCCCCACGGCAAGGTACAGTTTCTCTTGACCCCATTCCGTTAAATTTTAAGTCTATTATTGACCTTCCCAGGTCTGAAATGGATTTACCTGTGGCTCTTAGAAAAGGAGTTAGAAAATGCACTACCAAATATCCTATGTCTTCTTCTTTTTCCTGTTTTATTTCACATCTTAATCATGTGGAAATTCCAAAGTCTATACAAAAAGCGTTACAGGTCCCTGAATGGAAGGCAGCAGTTTTGGAAGAAATGAGTGCTCTTAAGAAGAATCAGACGTGGGTTAAAGTAGCTCTTCCGGCTAGGAAAAGGTTGGTAGGATGCAAATGGATGTTCACAATCAAGTACAACTCTAATGGAACGCTCGAGTGATACAAGGCAAGACTGGTAGCAAAAGGTTTTACTCAAACTTATGGCGTGGACTACACTGAAACATTTGGTCCAGTGGCGAAGCTCAATACAGTAAGGGTTCTATTGTCTATTGCAGTGAACCTAGATTGGCCTCTACACCAACTAGACGTGAAGAATGCTTTCCTAAATGGAAAACTTGAAAAGGAAGTGTTTATGAAACCCCCTCCCGGCTTTGAGGTTGAGTTTGAATCCCAAGTGTGCCTGTTAAAAAAGGCACTATACGGTTTGAAGCAATCACCTCGAGCTTGGCTTGAAAGATTTACAAGTTTAGTGAAAGAGCAAGGTTACAATTAAGGTCAGACTGATCACACCTTATTCTTTAAAAGAAAGGAAAGTGGGAAGATGACTGTTTTGCTTGTATATGTGGATGATATCATCGTTACAGGTGATGATCATGAAGAAATCGACAACTTGAAGGCGAGTCTGGCACGAGCATTTGAGATCAAAGCCTTGGGACCGCTGAAATATTTCTTGGGAATGGAAATTGCAAGGTCTAAGAAAGGGATCGTTGTAAGTCAACAGAAATACATTCTAGATCTTCTTTCTGATACAGGAATGACAGGTTGTAAGCCGTGTGATACACCTGTAGATCCGAATGAAAAACTTAGTGACCTTGGAGGTGATCCGGTTGATGTTGGGAGATATCAAAGATTGGTCGGGAGGTTAATCTATTTGTCTCATACGAGGCCAGATATTACTTTCGCTGTTAGTTTGATTAGCCAATTTATGCACTGTCCCAAGATTTGGAAGCAGTTCACCGCATTCTTAGATACCTTAAGGGATCTCCAGGAAGGGGACTATTCTTTGAGAAGAAGGCTCAAAGAACGGTTGAAGTGTTTACCGATGCAGATTGGGCAGGTTCGATCACTGACAGAAGATCTACTAGTGGACAGTGCTCATTTGTATGAGGAAATTAAGTGACTTGACGCAGTAAAAAACAAAATGTAGTGGCTCGTAGCAGTGCTGAAGCAGAGTTCCGTGCTATGGCCAATGGAATTTGTGAGGCAATTTGGCTCAAACGAGTACTATGAGCTATGGCTACCATTGAATGGTCCTATGAAACTATATTGCGACAACAAGGCTGCCATCAGCATTGCTAACAATCCTGTGCAGCATGATAGAACTAAACACGTGGAAATTGACGTCACTTCATTAAAGAAAAGCTAGAAAACGGAGTGATATGCATGCCGTATGTTCCAACCACACAACCAGTAGCTGATATACTGACAAAAGGATTGTTCAAGCCAAGCTTTGACGGAATCATCAGCAAGTTGGGACTTGTAAATATGTATGCCCCAACTTGAGGGGGGAGTGTAGATTTAGATATAAAAAAAGGAAATAAATATTCTGTAATTAGGGAGTATATACAGCTGTAAATTAGGATGCAATTGTAGAGATTCAGTTTCCTCTAAATAAGGAAACAAATGGTGTATTTTAACCTGTCCTTGTACCTCTCTGAAGTATGAAATAAAATTATTCTTATTCCTCTAAATTATAAAGACCAATTTATAATTTGGTTTTTATTGGAATTTTCACAAGCATTTTTTTTCATTCTTAATGGTTTATATACTATTTATATATATGTGATTGTTTCGCAGAGGCGCACGTTGCTGCTGGTTTTTCTGGTAGACTTCTGTCTGTTTGGGATGATCTTCCTGGTCACTTTTGTGGCTATTCGATCATTCCCATTCGGTCTAGCAGTCGTGGGTTGGTCATGTGTAGTTACTACCATGGCCAACTTCGCTTCTCCTCTCTCTGCTATGGTAAGATATTTGTATTATTTAGATTTTTTATACGAAGTAACTTATTATTTAGTGATTGTTTGGCTAACATTTTAATTTTGTTTTTATATATCCAAAGTGGCAGGTTATACGTACGCGGACTGTTGACTCTTTGCCCATTGCACTCTCGCTCGCGTTCTCACTGAACGCGGGCATGTGGTTAGCGTACAGTCTAGTCATACATGACTTGTTTGTTACGGTAAGCACACGGGTCTTAATTTGTGTACGTATTCTTATTGCAAATGTGAAATTAAATAACTTCGTATTTCTTTGTTTTTTTTTTATGTAGATTCCAAACATAGCAGGTCTGATACTGGCCGGATTTCAGCTGATGCTATATGCTTACTACAGATATCTCAGTCCTTTTGTAAGTTTTTATTTATTAGTTTTAGTTTAATTCACCATTGGATTTTCGTTAATCAGGACGGAATCAACTGGTGTATGATGTTCTTATCCCTAAAATCTTTTTTGCAGATTCAGCATTTCAGAGAGCAGCCTGCTTATGCTATATGATCATATGACTTGTTATTTATGTTTTATGTTATTTATATATATATAGTATGAATATACCGATTGATCAGGTTGTTGAAGGTTTATGATCATTTTCACTATTATTAACTGTGTTTATTCGTAAGAATGTGCAAAAGACTGCTTATTTAATTCTAAGCGTTGTTTCTGGAATTCCGAGTATTATTATTATTTTTCCATAAAGACGAGTCTGCTACGACGGTATATATTTAGTGAGAGGGAGAGAGAGAGAGAGAGAGAGTCTGTTAACTTCAGTCACTGAGATTGATTGTATTTTTATTTTTGTTTTTTAAAACATGTTTAGACAATCCGCCTCGCATATATAGGGATATTATATTATCAAATTACTACTCCGTATTTCATTTATTTGCCTAGTCACTCTCACTCTACTTAAAACATGTTTAGACAATCCGCGCGGCAAGAGAGGGTTGCTTTTGCGTTTGTTTGCCAATCCCACGTCTTAACCTGAGTTGACTGGTTTCTACTAAATTTGGATTCAATAATACTGCTATAATGTATACAATTCTCTTTGCATAAAAAGGTTCTTACTCACAGATAATATAATAACTCAACAAATTAGTACGTATTTAGAACTGAGAGAGAGACCATCTAAAAAGTGTTGCAAAATAAATTACAAGTGTAGGTTGATTTTATCAGACCATTTAAAAATGTCTGAATATACTTGATCGCCACCCAACTCTTGTCCCGTAGCCCCAGCAGCAACCCTCATAATATCTTCAATCAAAGCGAAATTGCCCATAATATCGACGTGGGCCCCACTCTGGGTCCCACGACCCTCAAGAAAATTAGCCGGAGGTGCATGATCATACTCCCTCACATATGTACGTATACCGGAAGGGTTGAATCTGTTTTTTCCACGCCAGCCTTTTGCGCACATAAAGCCTGCACTTAACGCAGGAACCGTTTCGTCTCCTTCGACAGTGAAAACTCCATCTTGCAACAGGTCGTCTTCGTCCTCTGCTGATGTGTCGATATGGAAAGGGATATGGCAATCGGCAGAAGGGGCTTGCCTGTAAACATATGCTCTCTCGGTTGGAATTCCTACTCCGTACATTGAGAATATCTCCATCTCTGGAGCATTTGGTAACCTAAAAATAAAGAATTAAATGACAAAATCAATGACTGAAATGGTTTACATTTAGGGGAAATTCACAGTGAGCAATGTGATTTGATTTAGACTCATTTCCTGACAAGTGTATGTAGTAATTTATCATGGCCATTTAGTGGTGTCTATTCGTATACAAAGTCAGTTAATTTAAATGTTAGTCAATCAAAAGATAGTTAAGATCATTGAGCAGAGCAATAATACTTTATCCAGTGTCTTCCCATCAAAATTGAAATCAATTTATTGAACAGAATGCCAATTAAAAATCAGTTCATTGATAAAAACAACCACTAAATGGGAAAGAAGGTTTTCAATCTGACTGAATGGCAATTAAGTCTTTTATTAATCACTTACTGGTAGTTCTCCATATAAAATTATCTGATTAATCCCATTGTATTATAATTTAAAACGACCATCCAATTTTCAGATGCAAGAACTATAGTGAGATTGACAAAAGAATTTCGCACAATAAGCTCGAAAAAAAATTACTGAAGAAATCAGAAATCAAACCGAACAGGAGTTAAGATAACTCACTTAGTCTCCAATGGGTTTGACCAATATTTATAGTGTTCGTACTTAGGATCATTCAGGTCGTCTGCTATGCCATAAGAAAAATGGGCACTACCACGAGCCATTAGTTTCGGTGCAACAAAGTGCAGCAAATCCAAAACATCTCCAGCTGTATAAACCTTGTAGTCTAACACAGCTTTTATTCCCCCAAATCCCATCTCATGGTATTCTGTCCAAACATCTCTACATGTGCTATTTGCAACGTTATTTCCCTTAACGGCACCCTGCAAATTGAGAAAATTATGGAAACAAGTGAGCACTATAAGCAAAAACTAATTCATGTAACAGTCTGGCAAAACCAAGCTAACAGGTGATTGACGTTTTGAGAACTTAATGTCACATAAACAAAAGGCAGCAAAGACAGCATAACCACATGTTAGCATATTAACTCGACACTGAATATTAACCATGGGAACTATGATGGAATAGCTTTTGTGGGGGAAATGATCCATAACTACAAGCTACCAACTTTCACACTTCCACTTTCTCATTCTACATGTCTTTTGCAAGGACGTAAGTATTTCCAATACAGACTTGCAGCTTTGATGTACTTCCCATGATCACAAAACAGTTGACTATAAAGGTCATAATTCATTGTTCTGTCAACCACAACAAGACTATTGGCTTAATAAGACTCCAATACTACATGATTTTGGTATAGCACAAGGAACGAAAGTAAATAAAAGATAAGCTTGTTTGATTGCAGGTTTTTAAGAAAATAAAAAGAAGCTAGATTTATCCAAATTGTAAGTTTCTATTCAGGGAGTTATACCCCTATCTGTTGGGTTAAACGAGAAGATCTCACCTTTTTAAGCTGATCAAGACAAACACAATCAAAACTGTTAAAAACCAAAAGATGAGCTTTAAAGCTACAAGATAACAAGGCCTAAGTTACAGCAGAGGAAAAGAAGTGCTAGGAGCAACTGTGGGAGAAAAAGAAAAAGAAAAAGAAATGAGCCTAGCTTTGATGGTTATTATGTGATTTCAAGACTGGAATTTCGAAATTCAAGCAAGGGTTCAATAGGATGCTTTCAAGACAAAGCTCAACTTTTTAATTTGTGCACTTAATTGAATGTTAAAGTATCTAAAATTTGGCTCCCAGCCAAGTTTTTGAATGCTAAAGGTCCTATTTATGGCCTTGATTGATTTGTGTCTTAATATATGTTGTAAAGCTACTAATTTATTTCTTTTGGTTTCCGAGTAAGTGTAGTCGGAAAAGTTGGTGTACTATTTAATTTGCTTAACCAGTTTTTATTAGAAGACAATTGATAGCTTAGCTTAGCTAGTGGCTTGTGCTAGCAACTTGTCCTCTTTGTTTCTTTTTATAATTTTTACCATTCACAAAAAAAAGTAGTTGCGGCAGATGACATTACCCGAAAATCAATCCTCTCAATCTCGGATGAATGTGCCATAGCTACATCTTTTCCGAATGATATAAATCTGCCATAGTTAACAGCATCTGCCGGACAAACTGTATTTTCAGGTTCCTTTTGGTAGGGATCTGCTGACGTGTCATTTCTGCGTTGCTTAGTCTTGGTAGATGAGATGTAGCCTTCCTCGGGCGACCAGTCAAGGCCACCCCAAATAGTCTCCCCTCCTTTTGGTAACATCGACATTGTGGAATCCCATGTTCGTGTCATCTTCATTATATGTTGCAACATTTGAAGACCAAACACATCCTTATCTAAGACCCCTGGCGCAAAGGATCTACAATCGAAACGAGGAAATAAAGCATTAGATTTGATTTGCGTCCATGCTTAAATATGTGTTAGCAATTTTCAATCTCATTATTTTGCTTTTTGTCTTAAAAGTTGGACTTCATTTGCTTGATCGGCTTAAAAATCTAAGCTTCTCTGGTTTCTGGCCTGTTAAGCGTGAAGCTTTAGGCTAAATGAGCCCAACTTATCTTCGAAAAGCCTAGAGTATTTTCTTAAAAGCTGCAACCTAACAAAGCCATTAATAATTAAATTTTCATTTCTAAAAAAGAAAACGAAAAAGTGAAAAAAAAAAGCTATAAATAAGACCAGGAGAGAATAAAGAGAATATTACCTTGCCATTGCAATATCCCTAGCTTCAGCCGAGAAAAGAAAAGGAACCGTTTTCGGAACGCCTAAAAAAGGTCCACCTATGTTCATCACCGCCTTTATGTGCTTGGCACACCAATCAGGCCCACCCCCGCCGCCCACCGGAGCTGGCGCCTCAACCCATTTCATAAAATGCAAAAAGTATAAAACACCCATGGAATGTGGAATAATCACAGCTTTGTTGCCACCATTTGTAGCGACCATCAATTCTATATGACTCTTAATCCTGCTTAGAGTTTGGTCCCGCACCTATCAATTATGATTAATACTAAGCGCGTGGCCGCATAAACATAATAAAAAGGACTTCAAATGGAACATCGAAAACGACATATACCTCCGTGTTCTGATATGAAATTCGCCAGTCATATGAAGCCATATACATGGTTTTTTCTTCGTACCCAATTTGTGCAAAATTAGAAATAAGCTGTGCCCAAACAAAGTAACCAGCTGCAAAGTAATCAGCTGCGACAAGTCCACTAACGGGCCTGACACGAATGCCAGGTGGGTCCAGCCCACTTTCGTTGTCAAGTGACATATGTTCCATCCAGCATGAAGGTCTGAAATAATAATAATAAACGCAGATGTGCTTACAAGTATACAAACCAAAAGGCGGTACACATCCTCCAAACAGAGCATATAGGAAAAAAGTTTTTCACTCTAAGATCTAACTACCAATCAGGTTTTGGTTTTATGACTTAATCTAATGATGGTGGCATAGTTCATGCTCTGGGAGTGTGCTTTACTGATACGTTTTTATCACTATTATGTCCTAACATTAACTGAAAAACAGACAGGTTTCCCACAGTTACGTCCTAACGTTAACTACAGTAGTGCTATGGAAGTTGATAGATGCCAACAAACTGTGAACCATGACACTAAATCATGATTAACAAGTCCCTATCTGATAGTTCTCGATACCTGTTAAAACCAATTTAGCAGCAACAATATTAGGCTTTTCACCCCTAAATTTGGGAAGATGAGATATAAGTTCAAGACTCAGAAATGCAAAGTGGTCACCATGTAAAACAAATCAAACAACCGACCTCATTATCTTAGACAGGCGAACGACCTTTAATATCTCTGACGAAGATAACAAAGGCAGGGCCTAAACTATAACACTCACAACAAGGTAGCCTCCAACCAATCGCAACAAGATGACGCTCTTCATTTCCTGATTTTGCTTCAAAACTAGACTGTGTTTGCTAGATCAGCTTAAAATCTGAAGCTTTTTGGTTTCTTAGCCCTTAACTAGAGAGAAGCTTAAAGCTGAAAGACCGGTTCTTTTCCTAGACCTAAGAGTGTTCAAAAGCTGCACCAAAACAAACAAACCCGTACATATTCTATGAAGACAACACCATAAACAAACGGTACCCCTCTTGTAGACCTATCCGGAAAAAAGGTGTCTCCCAGTTGCCTTTTCCAAAAAAAAAAGCCTACGGCACACTGATAGCTATCCCACGATTCAAGTTCACCCACTAATACCCGGAACAAAAACCACATTAATGTGTATAACTGTCTAATATTCCATACTAAGATCTTTTAGTATACTTGTCCACTTTTATGAAATTAACAAAATTTTGTTATTTTTCAGTTTTACCCAAAACGTTCATCTGAAACTACCTACAAACTTGAGAAGATTAAAACAGTATGATACAAGATAAAATTTCTACCTTTTGTAGATTTCTCCGAAAGTATCCCCCCAAAGACGTTTCCTAAGTTAGATTGCATTTGTGATGCTAATTTTAAAAGCCAAGTCAAATTTTAATATAAGGGCTGCCTAAAAAGCTAAAAGTTGAAAGTAAGGTGAATGAACTCAGATGATCCTTAGCCTAGAATAAGCCAAGCTCATTAGCTCCGGGGATGCAGAGAACAAACCCCCTTGAAAGATAAAATGACTAAGAGAGAAGCTAAACGACAAGGTGCCACCGAAGCAATGAGCACCAGTAGGCAGGCAGTAAAAACAGAGTCACCTACCTCTCCATCCATCCATCCATCCATCCATCCATCCCCTTTTGTATCATATAATATTATTTTGTTACTATGTGTTTAAAACATATAGTAACACCTACTGACACAGTATTAGTTGTTGTTCTGCTAACCACAGAATAGGGTTTGGTTGGTTGTGAAACCCTAACTCATGAAAACTGAGCGAGCTTAAAAGGTGTAAACAAACAAACAAACAAACACGAAATGTGAAAACTATAGCTAGCAGGTTGTTGTTGGTATTATAATGGATGTTGAATAAAAATAATAAAAAACTAAGTGGGTAGATAAGTAGTGGTAAAGTAAAAAAGAAAGAAGGGGGAGGTTACCTTTTGTAGGCATCACCGAAAGTACCACCCCAGAGACGTTTACGGAAGAGGCCATCGGCACAAGGTTTACCTTGCCAGAGTTCAAGGCCACCGGTGACGATACCAGGTACAAAAACAACAGGGTGTTTGACAAAAAAGCCAAGTTTATTAAGTTTAAGACCAGGAGGATCGGGAGGTGGAGAACCGGTGAATGTTTCGGTAACAAATTGAGGGAAAGAAGAAGGAAGAGCAAAGTTGTATAAAAAAAGAAGAAACCACCAACACACACATATTACACCTACCATCCATAAACAACTGTCTATACATTTCCATTTACCATCCTTGTTTCTTCTTCTTCTTATTCTTTTATTATCATCATCATCCTCATCCTCTGTTTTCTTTATGGTTTCGTTTACTGTAACTGGGTTTGCTATTCTTCGACGAATCATTGAATGTTATTTTTTATTTTCTTTCTTTCTTTGTTATAATAATAACAATAATAATAACAATAATAATAACAATAATCCACAGATCAATTACTATTTCTCATCTCATCTTTTAAGACTTAAACTACTACACCCTTTATTTAGAGAGAGAGAGAGAGAGAGAGAGAGGGGTGTGTTTATTTTTGATTGGAGGAGAAAAGATAGACAGAGAAAAGGGGTCCTCAATTAACTCCATTATTTTTTTTGTTTTTTTTTGTTTTGTAATAATAAATACTTTTACTTAGTAGTTAGTAGGAGACTAAAATAAATGATGGCGTTACGGGTTTTAAATTAAATTTGATGATAATGTTAATTACCACCCGCCAACCACAATTATTTATATAATACCATTTTATCCCTTTTTTTCAATTAAAAATATCTCACTTCTAATTTATTAATTACTTAAATAAATTAATATAATTTAAATAAAATAATTAGTAAATTAATATTCTTCTTTTTCACACATCAATTCATCTCTTAAACAAATCATTATACATGTATTTTTATATTACTATAACAATAAAATATTAATATTATATTATATTTTTATGATATTCCACAAGATGTTGGTTGGGAAAAATAACTTTAACAATATATATGTGTATTTGGATGAGCGCGCTTACCCCGCTTGAGAATGAGGACTTTCCATTACGTTTACATCTTGTTCCCTTGTTATAGTATATACTACTGGGCTGTGATATCTTCCGACGTTATGATAAACGGCATGCTTTGCTCATCTAAATATCGCTCCTCTATAGGTTGCATTATAAGAAATGGCTGCATTTGGTTGACTTTGTTTGGTTGCAGTATTTAACTTCTTCTTCTTTTTTTTTTGCTTTTGCTTATAAGAAATGGCTGCATTTGGTTGATCGGCCTTAAACCAACTTTTTCTGGTTATTTTTGCTAGAAAATTAAGGCTAGAAGCTTTAAGCCATGGGAGAATCCGCATTATCTCTCAAACTAAAAAGAAAACTGGCTAGTGTTCTATAAAAAGAGCTGCAACTGATTACTTTTATGCTCGCAACCCATTCGCACAGGTTCATGACTTTTGCATGCCAGCACTATTTGCGACTTTGAAGTGATAATAGTTATACCGATATAAGTATGTGTAACAGTAGTCTTCTCTTGTCACTTGTCTCCACACACTAGTATGGGTAGAGATGTACATGTTGCCCGCCAACCTGGTTAATTGTGACAAGTCAGTCACACAGAGCTTGGTTCTGAAGAGATCTTAGGTACGTATATTTACTTACAACTTCTTTCTTCTTCATAATTCACTTAACGAAAAAGCACTAATATGTCGTTAGAAGGTAATATTATACCCCAAAGATCAGCAAAGATAGGACTAGCCGCCCTCCATCGCTTGTTGTTATTTCTTGTCTTTTCGTCATCTATCTGATTATCGAACAAAGCAAATCAAGTTATAGTATTTAATAGCATATAATAATATATAAGATCGATCCTAACACACTATAATTAATGAAACTTTTGTTCTGAATAATTTTGGTTAACTCCCAAAAGACATATATATATATATATATATTTAGGGTTCTTTACATAACATATATTACAATTACAAATTATTTGTTCTGGTTGGCCATTATTGAGGTCGCTATTATTAGAAATTTGTATGTAAACAATAATTGGATTGGGATGAGATTTTATAAATAGGAGGAGAGGGGTGACAGAGAGACCACACGTACTTTACCCATTAATTAGCTGGAGAGATGTAATATGCAATATATATATATATAGTAGTAGTATTAATTAACCATATGCAGAGGGATAAGGGGTGTCAGACTATACCTTTGGTATAGTCTGGAAAACACTCCCTGTGACACCATTGGATCTTACAGTGTGTGGGCCCCACTATTGATTCAATGGCTTCACAGGGAAGAGTTTTACAGACTATACCAAAGGTATAGTCTGTCTCCCCCTCTCTTATGCAGAGAGAAACATGGCCAGACTATCGGGAAAAATGCTATTTACTACCCCAACGTATCAGCTTTTACCAATTTCCTACCCAACCTATTTGCTTTTCTAATTTGGTACACAAAGTAATGTTTCTGTCTCCAATCAAGGGACTGTCTCCGTTTTCAGTCACCAGAATTAGTCAGAATTGTACATTTACAATCTTACCCTTTAGTTTTCCCTCCAAAACCAACTTTCAGTTTCCCTCCACTTTTTCCCTTTCTATTTAACAGCTATATAACCTATACATATAACCTAAAAAAACATCACTCATCTGTAACACCCCTCTCTCTTTACTTTCTCTCTCCTCTCTCTAAATAGCCATGGATGTTCTCTGTTTTTGTGGTAATAGATCCAGAATGACAACCTCATGGACCCCAAGAAACCCAGGAAGAAGGTTTTTTGAATGTTTTGACAAAAGATGCAAATTTTTTAGGTGGTTTGATCCCCCCATGTGTGACAGGTCTGTTGCAATAATACCTGGATTGCTGCGCACCAAATCCACACTTGAAGAGAAAAACAAGAAACTTAAGGACAGAAAAAATTATCTTAAGAACCAGAACAAGATGCTTGAAGAAAATATCAAAGCACTTGAACAAAGGATCCAGTCAATGGGTGAAGATGTTCCTGTGAAAAAACAGGAAAAAAGAATTGCTAGAAATGTGTTAAGCCTAGTAGCATTTGTGATTTTGATGATTTTTTTTTTCAAAAATGGTGCAAGTGATAACAAAAGTGAGTTGAATGACCTGAAATAAGTTGTGTTGTGATTTTCATTTCAGTTGTAATGTTGAATGAGTTGTAATGTATAACTATTTTCATTTCAGTTGTAATGTTAAATGAGTTGTAATGTTGAATGATTTGTACCTGAAATGGAGATCATACTTGAGCAAAAATGTTGCTCCCATTTGCCTTACATTTGCCTCATTTGTTTTGTAACCTGTAACCAAGACAAAAACAAATACAGCAAATGTTAGAACTCAGTAAACAAGCACAATGTGATCAAAAACTAACCAACACTAACATAGTAATACATGTAGAAAAAAACCACAAACTGTTGGCCTGAGTTTGATCAGAAATCTGATCAGAATTAAGACCACCACCACAATAACACACCTGTTACAACAACCAACAACACAACTACACATGTACAACAAAACCAATAATTTTAATCAGTAATTCATTCACAACAACTACACATGTACACACACTGAATCACCACAAAATCACAAATTACAAAATATGTCTTCTTGATAACATAATAGCAGTTACAAAATACCAGTTACAAAATACCAGTTACAAAATAGCAGTTGTCAATTAGCTCATAGCCCATAATAGAACAAAATCACCACAAGTTCATAATTTACATTTTTGGACTGTATTTTTGATTACATTACAGCTCATTATAGCAGTCACTTAGGATTAATAATATAGTATATCATCACTAGTCAAGCTTTGCCCTTTTTGCTTTCTTTTGTTGCTCCATATCAGCTAGTAGTGCTTGTTGTGTGACATATCTCTTTCCACCCTTTTGTATATGTCCTTTAGGCAAATTATGTCTAGCTTTTGGCCTTTGTAAGATTCCAGCATGCATTGTTGGTGGCTCCACATCAATTGTTAGGTCTTCAAAATCAACTGTCACAGGCCCTTTTGGAGGAGAATTTAATATTCTATTGCTCCTTCTCACCTATAAACATAAACAAAGAGTGATATTAAATTAAATAAGTATGAAAAGATGTGTACAATTATAAAAACTTAGACATGCCAAATTTAAATGTTTTCTTACTGGTTTCTTGGGTGTGAGCTTCTTGATAACAGTGCCCACTTGTTGAGAGCAAGACAACTTGCTTGTATTTGGAGTTGGGTTATTTATCTTTTCAGCTAGTTCTTGATCCATTTCATCCCAAAACGCATCATCATTAAACATTTCACCCACCACAGCATCTCTCACATCTACTTCATTCACCACAGCATCTCTCCCCTCTACTTCACCCACCACAACATCACTCACATCTACTTCATTCACCACAGCATTTCTTCCCTCTACTTCACCCACCACAACATCACTCACATCTACTTCATTCACCACAGCATTTCTTCCCTCTACTTCACCCACCCCAACATCACTCACATCTACTTCATTCACAACAGGCTCACTTATATCCACTTCATTCACATCCTCTCTCCTCTCAACTTCATTCACTTCATAATCTGCTTCATCATCTCCCTCATCCCCACTACTATCAGTCTCATCTACTAGTTGTATTGTCTCTTTTTCTTTTTTCTTTTTTATTCCCTTGCCCTGCACTCTCACTTTCTTTGGTTTTCCACAAGTTCTTGAGTTGTGTCCTGGTTTTGCACACTTTGAACACTTCATAACTAGGCCTGCCCTGCTTATTTTGTGTGGATTAGCTTCATTTGGTCCTCTCCTCCTTATTGTGGCTGGCCTGCCTAATTGTACTTCTTTTATAGGTGGAGGTAGAAGTATGAGGTTAGTTTTACTTTTAGGCCATAAGTCCTTGCCATTCATTGGTTGCATCACATTGGAGTACAATTTTTTGTATGTGGCAATGCTATAACAAGGATGTACAAAGTCTTCAGGCTCTTTACCTTGATGATATAGGCAAGAAATTCCATGTACACAAGGAATTCCTGTTAGTTGCCACCCATTACAGCCACAAGTCATTTCTTCTAAATTCACCATGTAGCTCTTATTATTAGGCCCAGATAATTCAAACCCATTATCACCATTGAAACTTGTTGACCACAAGTGAGAAAACCATTTCAAAATGTCTAATTTTTTTCTTATTTTTGGACAGATAGACATATTTGTGACCCTCTCTATGGTTAATTTTTTTTTCATCACTTGTTCCATCAACTTCAATCTGATTAACTCTAGCATGGTAAGTATTGATCTGACCCTAAACTGTTTGATACATGAGTTGAAACTTTCACACAAGTTATTCAACAACAAAGGAGATTTAGTATGAGTAGAGAAGTGAGACCTTGACCAGTTTTTACCAGGTTTGTTTGCAAGCCACTTGTATGCTTCTTCATCCATATTTTTCATTTCTTCTAAGCTCTTTTCAAAATGTTGAATGGTGGTGGCTCTTGCAGCCTTTTCCAGTAACTCTTTCAAAGCCATTCCTTTGTGTTTTTGATTGAAGTTGTTGTAAAGATGGCGTACACAATATCTATGTTCAATGCCAGGTAACAATTTTCCTACTGCCTTGATCAACCCCTGTCACACATGAAAGAGGAAATATCAAAAAATAGAAGAGCTAAAGTTATTAAAGTAAGAACAAAATACAGTAAAAAAGATGATAATGTACCTTTTGTTTATCAGAGATGATGGTGTAATTCTCAGGAATTTCAATGTCTAGATCCCTCACCAGTAGTTTCAAAAACCACTTCCATGTTCTATAATTTTCTATATCCACAACAGCATAGCAGAAAGGGTAACAACAATTATTTGGATCAATACCAACTGCACTTAACAAAACTCCTTTGTTTGGCCCACTTAAATGACAACCAACCAACCCTATCAAAGGCCTACACCCCTCCTTAAACCCTCTCTTCAAAGAACCCCAACAAATATAAATTCTCCTAAAAATAGCAAAGTCATGGTTAGGTCTATGTGACACTTTCATAACTGCTGTAGTACCAGGGTTTGACCTTTCCATTTCTTCTATATAATCCCACAACACCAAATACTGTTCAGCATTAGTCCCTTGTAGTTTAGTTTTTGCAATTCTTATAGCCTTATAAGCTGTTGACATTGTCACTTTGCATTGCAAATCCACATGTACTTGATTTTTGAATGCAAGAACAGCCCACTTAGGATTAAGTCTAATTTGATCCATGTACTTCTTCGCAATAAACATGGGCTTACAAGCACTAATGTCTTGTGTCCTAGGGCATGTGTGTTTATCAATAAATGTCCTTATTTCAATAGTTACTTCATCCCTCACAGCAGCTGCATATAGGTACCATGTACACTTTACCTTAGTTCCTTTTCCTTTTTTTGTCTGTTTTTGTGTCCCATTAAAGCACCTAGCTATCAACTTTCTATTTGAATTTTTTGTAAACTTACAATCTTTACCATTTTGAAAGCAGTACATTTTCAAAGCATCCCTAAAATCATTAGCAGTGGGAAACAACATTCCTAACTTGAATTTCACATCATTCAAATCAGCTTTACCAAATGCAAGAGAGGAGTCTTCTTTTTCACCTTCATTGTCAGTCTCAAAGTCATCTGAATCTACACATCCCTCATTCAAAATTGTTTCATCAAATACTATGTTTGGAGTCCATTTAGGCACAGTTACTTTTGGTTTTGGTTTTGGTTTTGGTTTTGGTTTAGGTTTAGGGTTACTTGAACTTGTAGGGATACTTGAACTTGAAGGCTCAAAATCTGTTTGGAAATTGACAGTTAGGTCTATAAGACCATCATCTTCATTTCCTTCATCTTCACTACCATCAAACATTGGAATATGACCAATGTCACCATCATCTACAACTTGTTCTTCTTCACTATCATCACTAGTATCACTAGCTCCAAAATCATTTTCACAACCATCAGCATACACTTGAACAATCCTATCATTGTCAATAAATTTTCCTAGGCTCACAACATCACTATCAAGCTTAATCTCACACACACCAGTTTGAAATTCATCCCCAACCCTTTTAAACCAAAACTTTTTAACCTCTAGCCATCCTACCTGACCAGCAATAGCTTCTAATATCTTCAAAGACATTCTTTTTGGATCACAATAATCAACATAATTTGCTAACCCATCCACATAATCACAAACTTTCTCTCCTTCATATATAAATTTACCCCCATGGTGTAACTCAATTGAAAAAAGAGTTGTCTTGGGAGCTGCAAATAAAATGTACAATTTATTTAATTATTTTAACAATATTAACAACTCTATCAGTGACAGTTGTATAAGCCCTAATTTTGTTTATATAAACCAATGTACAAGCCCTAATTTTTTATAATTCGCAATGTAATACATAGCCTTAGTTAGCAGTATAACGTAACCCTAATTAGCAGTTTAATACCCAATTTAATATACAATTGATTTCAAAAACCCTAATTAGCTGTATAACATTGCCCTAATTAATAACCAATTTGATATACAATTGATTTCAAAACCCCTAATTAGCAGTTTAATACCCAATTTAATATACAATTCATTTCAAAACCCCAGTGTAATACCCGATTTAATATACAATTGATTTCAAAATTTATTAACAAAAATCAGTGAACTAACCGTAATGCGGAATGAGTTCATCATTCCGGCGTATAACCCAAACCATCTGATTGTAACTTGATGTTGATAGAGAGTGTAGTAGCAATTTTGGTAGTAATTTTGGTTTCAATTTATCTGTTTATGGGTAAAAGATTGTAAGAGAGAGAGTTTGAATGAATTAATACATATATATTTATTTGGTAAAATGTCATAATATATATTTATTTGGTGAAATGTCATAATTGCCCTTTTTCTTAATCGTTTTCGTTAGCACGTGACAGCACGTGACTAATTCTGGTGACTGAAAACGGAGACAGTCCCTTGATTGGAGACAGAAACATTACTCTGGGTACCAAATTAGAAAAGCAAATAGGTTGGGTAGGAAATTGGTAAAAGCTGATACGTTGGGTTAGTAAATAGCATTTTTCCCCCAGACTATCTAGCATTAATTAATGTAATTTTGGTCCTTTTTCTTTTCTAATTTTGAGATGGAAACATGTCTGCATGGGACATATATATATATATATGCAAATAGTATTTAATAATTAACCATATGCACACAGAAACATGACCAACCTGCATTTAACCTTCTTCTTTTGAGATGGAAACATGTGTAGTACGTTATTGAATTAATTAATTAATTATGTTTTAATTATTCATATTTATATATTTAGTTATAAAAAAAAATGGACTATATACTACTCCTAATGCTGCTGAAATAAAGTATACATCTCATCATGTATTATTTATTATGATATAAAATTAAGAAAATTATCAGTAATTACAAAATACACATATATATATATATATATATATATCGTCAGCCATGCATAAAAAGTTAATTTACCATGCACCTCATTATAATATATATGTACATATATATATATATAATCAACAGGTATGAATATATGATCATTCATGTCTATATAATACTTACAAAAATCGGCAACAAACTTTCAAGAAGAGAGAGAAAGTTAGCTTGGAGTTTGAGGACGTACGGGAAGTTTAGTGGAAATCATTTTGGTGTTATTTCCAATTATTATAGTATTGTTGTAGTATATTATTGGGCCTATCTTGGGCTTTCCTAGCATATGTAACATTACCCTCTATTATATAAAGAGGGTCAGGGGTCTCTTGATGTATATCTCTCTACAATCATATTAATGAATAAACACTTCGTCTGTTTTTTCTCATACCTCTCTATATATCTATACATATCTCTATATATCTATATACCGAACTAATATGTCACACAACACGTTATCAGCACTGCTCTCGGAGATCGAAGTACGGATTCTGGATTCAATAAACCTTGAGGTTTATCCGGATTTTTAGTATTTTGCTATATCGACCTTCACCAATGCGTAAGGTACTCGGATATAATTTTTTTTGAACCGTACAACTATTACTACTGCATGTATGTTACTACTGTATCGAATTGCATGATTACAATTCCACTAATCTAGAAGCATGCATATGATTTAAAAAAAAGCTTATGCTACTAGTACATGACCTTGTTTAAAACATGTATAAACAGAAACAGGACCTATGTTATAATTTTGTTTATTAAACATACTAATATGCATCTGTCAGGCTATATATGTTATATACTGAAACGTATGTACTGATTTATAATTCTCTGAAAGCTGTAAACTATTCTGTAAATTACTCAAGGACTAAACTGAAACTTGTCTGAATTTCTGGACTGTATATGTAATAATGCTGTAAATAGTTTGTTGAAATTACACGCATGGTCCTGTAGTATAATACTTATACGAAAACAGTACATATGGTTGATAAGATACAATATTCGGTCAATATACACACACATGCATATAATTTTTTTTATTAAAAGGCAAGTGAATAAAAATTGCATGTTAATTAAATAAATTGATATGTTTCCATGAAAATTTAAGCTCTTTGCATGTTAAAATATTTTTTTACCATATATAGAATTGATTGGTAATTAAAAATATATTGCTTGCTTGCATGTTAAAACTACCATGTATAGAATTATTCATATGGTGATAAACATAGATAATTGATTGATATTTTGTTAGCATAATCATATCTTTTGATATTATCTCATATATATATATCACATATGGTAGTTAGTTATTGGATTAGATCTAATTGATTTGATTTGGTATGTTAGAATCTTTATGAATTGATTGATAATCTTGAATTGATTTGTTTATAACACCAAATCTACTGCATGATTAGATAGATCCTAAAATATATTTAATGCATGTTTATATATATGTGGTTAATCTAGATAGATATTGTCTATGTTATTAATATTATTGCCGTATATATAAAATGCGAAAATCGTATATATTCACATTTAAGTTGGAAAAATTATGAATCTTCCCCAAATAGGCTCACCTATTTGGATACGATGTCTAGGAAAGATAAAGGCGGAAGTCGTTCTCCTAATGAGGTCGGTTTTTAAGAGGCATTCGTGCCCACCCCACTCACCGTCTTTCCTGGTCGTGTTCAAATAGAGCTACCGAAAGGGGTTGAGTAAATAATAATTTCCCCGAATGTGACTATATAGATATGTATTCGCCGAATTGGTGTCTCAGTATCGACCCGTCGTTCGATCAATGAGAACCAATTCACATTAAAAGCAAAACTATTTTCGAACCTATCGTTTCGAAACAAAGTTTGTGCTTGTGCAAACCATAAACATATAAACCGGTCATTTTATATGACAAATAATCCAGAACTCCCAACACATGTTGGATGCCATCTATGATGATAAAAATCGTAAAACATACTTGCGAAATGACTGTTTAAACGTTGATTTTAATCCGTCACCACATGTTAGTCACCCTGATGTGTGAGCATGTGATGCCCAATTTTTTTTTGGATGCCATTTTTGATGAGTAAAATATAAGTTTGTTGTTACTCACGAGATGAAAGCTAAGGCGTTGATTTTATTCCGCCGCCACATTTGAGACGTGATGACGTCTATGGTGAACAAATGTCTGAAATTGACATATTGGAGCTATCCTTCACCAAAATACTATCTTGGAAATTGTATTCCATAAGCAGTATCGTGAATTTATATTCACCATGTTCCTTTATCGCCCATCTGTTATTGGATAAGAAAATTACCCCGGTGAGTAGTTTTAATCCTATTGGGTCAATGGCAAATTGTTTGCCTGATATTAATGTTCTTCGTGTATATTTTTTTTTTCCACGAATCGAGAGCCGAGACAAGTGTTATTTATCTCGAAATGTCGCGATCCCGATGAATCGCCTAGCCAAGCGAGATTTTAGACAATCGTCAAAATCGAAAACCTGTGGCTCCAAGACAGTAATTGAAAGGAACAATATGGCTCGTTGTCACAAAGCAAGAGATAATACTCAAGGAGGCAACTCTATGCTATAAAGACAAAGGTCATGCACGGTTACTCAAATAGTTCAAAACTATTATAAAGGTGAAAAAACCGATGCTAATGTGGTTAAATATAACTGAAAGGAAACTCTTGAGACCCCCGATTTTGTGGCTCAAATAAGTTTGGTACCTTTCTTTATTGATTTTGATAAATCATTGAGACATTTTTTCGCTCATCTGGATTATGTTTTCCATTTGGACCATACTTTTGGATTGTGGTTTGCCTGTTTACAAAATTTCTCGAAATAATTTAAAGTGTTTTGAGCAAATTCCTTTGACAAATGTGACCAAACTTTAAATTATGAAATTTTAGGCAATACTTGTGGTGTAGTTGGTTTTTTGGTAATAGTGGGTAACAGTGTACCACATAATTTCACCAACTATTTGCCTAAAAGAGTACTCAGTGACAATGATTTTGGACCTGTCGTTCCAAAATCAAAATCTTTGGTAAAACCAAATTGATTTGTCAAATATGAGGTCTTATACTCGTGTAGGTCCTGTCGTACCTTGTTGAGTTATAAAATATTCGAGAAAACCAGTGTTATCTGGTAATAGCTCATGAAAGAATTAAAATTTCTTTACATAGCCTCCATTCAATACGACCAAAAGCGTATTTTAGAGGAGTTGAAATGTCTTTCAAGTGGTTGCTACCACATTTTTTAAAGCATTTAAAGTTAACTTATCATTTCGCCTGTCGTCGATTGATAAAAGATTTAGATGTTAAGACATGATTGTCTATACTATCATTCGCCTGTCGTCGAGTGATAAGAGCATTTTGATATTGTGGCATTGATCGGATGAGATATTCCCGGGTCAAAAGACGATACTTGATTTATAATCGCATCGCATTTGGATTCTCTCTGAGAATATATTTCGTGATTAATCCGAAATTCATGCACTAATGCTCACTTTGAAAGACTAGTATGTGTAAAGATCACGAAATGAACTCGTAAAATTCTTGTAAAGAATTGAAGGAATTATTGTGGACTTATCCAACCATAAGACGGACCATAAATATAAATGGTTATGGTTGATGCATCGACAATAAGGTCACAAGATTATTGTTGTCCACAGAAATGCAGTATTTCCCAAACTTTTAGCCCTATCATTAAGTTGATGGCTCATGATCCGGATTATCCTGAAAAGTCTAGTCGACTTGATAATTCCGAAGAGTAAAAATCGAAATTTCGATTTGAATTACTTGAGTTTGGAAATTGAAATTGAACATCCTGTCGATTATGTTCAGACCCAAATGGACTCACGAAAAGTTTGATGATGCGACTGCAAATGATTGCACGCATTTCTTGGTCTTGCGCACCAAGATTTATATTTCCGTGTGGAGTTATGCTATTTTGCTGCATTGGTCCGTCATGAGGCCCATAGACACTCAAACACCATATGCGTACCAGCTGGTTACTAGTTATGAGCCAGAAGTCTCATATTAACGCGTGTTTAGAGTGATTAATTAATATTTTGATTGAGCCGCTATAGCGTTCAAAATATGGACCTCTGAAGGGGACATAAGTCGATTATGAATCTCCTGCCTATCATTTGACAGAGTAACCTTGGCAAGCGATCTCTTTACCGCATGATATGCGAAAGTGACATCGCTAAGACTGTTCTCCCCGTCGTTAGGGGGAGATTTGCACGTTACCATGGATAAGGAACGACGTGAAGTAACGTGGCATAACCCACTCAGTCTTAGCTTGATCCCCAAAATTGCACTTAGTGATAAGTAAGTGCATAGACTCCCTCAAGTCTAACTAAATGCCAAACGCATTTAATGACTTTTTGAGATGTCACGAGATCATTTATACCTGCTGCAAAATGCTTGCAAGGATAGACGTCCCTGTCGGACGCCGTGTTCCTGTCGTAACACGTTGCTTTGGCCGAACTCGCCAAGCAAAGGACGATGCCGTCGGCCGTCAGTCTGTCGTCCTTCCCAAGATACGAGGAAGTTGACCGGTTCTTAATTCGTTCAGCCCCAGAGGTGGTGAACTGAAACTCGTTTGTCGCACGAGATTATAAAGGATAAAGGAGATGTGTGATTTCCTCCTCATCCTAAGTGTTGAACATAGAGTTCAATAATGATTTTGATTATTACTTTGATTATGCGTTTAATGATTTTACGATTTCGATGATATAATGCTTGTCTTGTCCAAAAATATAAAACGTATATTTCAGGTCGTTAAATGATAGAGCATTCGATAACGAAGCCACAGGTTCAGACGGAACCAAAATCGGAGCTAAAACGAAGGAGTTATGAGCATTCGAAGATTTACGGGACCAGGATTACAGTCGACCGATCGACTGGACAAAAACGACCGATCGTTTTTGACCCAATTTCTTCCAGTGAGTCCAGTATAAAAACGACCGATCGTTTTCAGAAAACGACCGATCGTCTGTCTGAAAACGACCGATCGTCTGTAGAAAACGACCGATCGTTTTCTGCAGTTTTCGAAAACAGCTTTTCAGCAATTTCTGGAAAATAGCTGTTAAAACCTTTCAACGGTCATAACCCAGAAAAACAGACTTTGCTGTTATATATAACACCTCAAATCTCTTTCTAAACTCACCAATTACAACACCAATCAATCATCCAAATACCTCTTTCAATAAAAACCCAATTTATCACCATTTTGGTGAAAATATTCGAAAAAGAGGAAATCAAAGAAGAAAGCGACTCAAGCTCGATCAACAACCAAGACTCACCAATTAGCTTATTTAGAAGCAAATAGAATAGTGAGTGTAGTTACATTTTTGTAACAAAATTGTATCGAGTGTTTTATAAACTCATTTTTGTGAGCGAGTGATCGGGTAGAGGCTTTGTAAGCGAGTTGCTTAAAAGCTCTAGGTCTTTTCATTTCGGGACACTCATAAAGTGAGGGGGAGCTTAATCGGTTTATTAGCTCATTAGGATTGTAATATCCGGGAAAAGAATTTTTAGTGAAATACTCGGTAGTACCGAGGAGAGGACGTAGGCGCGTTTTGCCGAACCTCTATAAATCACGGTGTCATCTTCTTCCCTTAAACTTTTATTTTCCGCAAATATTTATTCTTGCTTGCTTGCGTTTGAATTTATTAACGATTATTAACGCTTAAGCTTAGAATTGCGTAAGTTGGGGTGTTAGTTGCACTTAGGTTTTAATTAGGCGAAAATCGCCATAAACCTTATTCACCCCCCCCCCCCTCTAAGGTTAGCACGCGGGCCAACAATTGGTATCAGATCCGAGGCTCTTGCATATAGGAATCTAATGATTTTAGAGTTAAGATCCCGATGGCTAACTTATACAATTTCGCATCCGGCATAGCTTCATCACCCAATACACCTCCATATTTTGATGGAATAAATTTTTCATATTGGAAGGATAGGATGAGCATGTTTCTACAAAGCTATAATGTTAGGCTTTGGATGACCATTAAAGTAGGATATTCCGCACCTACATCCGAAAATAGCGAGAACCCAATCCCCGTAGAGGACCTAGATAACGCTCAACTAGAAGCCTACTCTACGAACGCCAAAGCGATGTATGCTATTGTTTGTGCCGTTTCTCCTAACGAGTACAACAAAATTTCCGCTTGTAAAACCGCTAAGGGTATGTGGGATAAGCTAGTAGTAATGCATGAAGGGACTAACCAAGTTAAGGATTGCAAACTCCAACTATTAGTTCATGACTACGAGCTTTTTAAAATGAGCGAGGGAGAAACTATTTCCGATATGCTTGCTAGATTTACAACTATTACTAATGGATTAACATCTCTTGGTAAGTGTTTGTCATGTAAGGAAATGGTTTCTAAGGTGATTCGGAGCTTACCGAAGGAATGGGAACCAAAAGTCACCGCAATTCAAGAGGCGCACGACATGAATACTTACACTCTTGATGCATTGACGGGTTCACTTATTACTCACGAGATCACCCTCAATAGTCACAAGCCAATCTCAAAAAGGAGGGAGATAGCTTTCAAAGGAACGACTTGTGACGAAAGCAATGAGCTATCCGAGGACGACGAAAATTCAATGGAAATCATTCGAATCGTCAAGGAAATACTAAAGCTTAAAGGCCAATGCAAACATAAAGGTAAATCGTCAAATAATTTAATTTATTCTAACGATTTTGTTTGCTATACTTGTGGCAAGGAAGGACACTTGGCGAGAGATTGCCTAAAGAATCGCAAGAGCAAGGCAAAGAAGAAGATATCGGCTTCAAGCTCTAGCGATAGCTCCGACCAAGATGAAGTCGCGCATCTTGGTTTCTATATGGCCATGGAAGAAAGCCATGAACAAAACCTCTCTTCTTCAAGCGAAAGTGAAAGCGAAGCCGATGAGGTAAATGATCTTTCTTATGATGAATTACTTCATATGTGCGATGTTTATTCTAAAAAATTTCCTAAGCTTGTCGAAAAGGTCGACTCTCTTAAAAGGATAAATTCTTCTCTCAATGAAGAAATAAGATCCTTAAAAAGAGATAAAATTGAAAATGAGTCTATTCCGACATCGTCATTTTCTCTTCATGATATAGATGACGAAAAGGAAGACTTAAAAGATAAAAACGAGTTTTTAAAAACCGAGAATGACTCTTTGAAAAAGAAAAACGATGAGCTTGTCATTACGGTCGAAAAACTCGAGTTAACAATCTCAAGGTTTTCCAAAGGGAAAACCGTGTTGGACGAAATTTTGAGTTGTCAAAAAGATGTCAATGACAAAAGCGGTTTGGGTTTCGTTTCCAACTCTATTGGATCAAGCACAACCCGCTATGTCAAATCTTCTAGCGTGTCTACAACTCCTATTCCGCCTATACAAAAGGTTGTTTTTAAACAAGGGAGCACTTCAAGAGTTTTGCCGAACTCTTGTAATAATAGAAGAGGTTTAGGTTTTCAAACCAAAACCGCTCATCATACTTCTAAAACTTCCTATAAAAAGTCGCATAGTTCTCGTTATTCGAAAAAATCTATGCATTGCATTCATTGTAGTAGAAGTGAGCATAACTCTTCTAAATGCCCAAATCGCTTCCATGTTAGTAGAAGCAATTTGAAATGGGTAGTAAAGACCCGAGCCACTAACATTGTCGGACCCAAAAGAAATTGGGTACAAAAAGACAAATCTTATGTTGTAGGTATCTCCATCCAAAAGGAGAAAATCGACAAGTGGTTGGCAAAACCGACAAAAGGTATCTCCATCCAAAAGGAGAAAATCAACAAATGGTTGGCAACGCCGACAAAAGCCGTGGAAGTCAAGAAGATCGACTCCACCATCAAGGATGAAGTGCCATTAATCGACAAAGGTGGAAGGCATACCAACAAGTGGTACCATCTATTTGGAATCGACAACGCTCAATGCAAATGCCATTAGCGAGCGGACTCGACTCCACATCACATATGCGGTATACTCTAATCTATAATATCTACATATATGTGATTAGTTGGGTCGGGTATATGCATCATATTTACATTTTTCATGTTTTGGTTTTTCTTTAAAAACCCTTCACATAACCCCATATTTTTTATTATTGATTGCATTTTGATAATGCCAAAGGGGGAGAAAAATGATATATTTTGGTGTAAATGCGTTTTGTTAAAATGGAGGAGATATTTTTCTTGTATCTTGTAAAATCATCATTAGTTTGTCATAATCAAAATGGGGGAGATTGTTGAACATAGAGTTCAATAATGATTTTGATTATTACTTTGATTATGCGTTTAATGATTTTACGATTTCGATGATATAATGCTTGTCTTGTCCAAAAATATAAAACGTATATTTCAGGTCGTTAAATGATAGAGCATTCGATAACGAAGCCACAGGTTCAGACGGAACCAAAATCGGAGCTAAAACGAAGGAGTTATGAGCATTCGAAGATTTACGGGACCAGGATTACAGTCGACCGATCGACTGGACAAAAACGACCGATCGTTTTTGATCCAATTTCTTCCAGTGAGTCCAGTATAAAAACGACCGATCGTTTTCAGAAAACGACCGATCGTCTGTCTGAAAACGACCGATCGTCTGTAGAAAACGACCGATCGTTTTCTGCAGTTTTCGAAAACAGCTTTTCAGCAATTTCTGGAAAATAGCTGTTAAAACCTTTCAACGGTCATAACCCAGAAAAACAGACTTTGCTGTTATATATAACACCTCAAATCTCTTTCTAAACTCACCAATTACAACACCAATCAATCATCCAAATACCTCTTTCAATAAAAACCCAATTTATCACCATTTTGGTGAAAATATTCGAAAAAGAGGAAATCAAAGAAGAAAGCGACTCAAGCTCGATCAACAACCAAGACTCACCAATTAGCTTATTTAGAAGCAAATAGAATAGTGAGTGTAGTTACATTTTTGTAACAAAATTGTATCGAGTGTTTTATAAACTCATTTTTGTGAGCGAGTGATCGGGTAGAGGCTTTGTAAGCGAGTTGCTTAAAAGCTCTAGGTCTTTTCATTTCGGGACACTCATAAAGTGAGGGGGAGCTTAATCGGTTGATTAGCTCATTAGGATTGTAATATCCGGGAAAAGAATTTTTAGTGAAATACTCGGTAGTACCGAGGAGAGGACGTAGGCGCGTTTTGCCGAACCTCTATAAATCACGGTGTCATCTTCTTCCCTTAAACTTTTATTTTCCGCAAATATTTATTCTTGCTTGCTTGCGTTTGAATTTATTAACGATTATTAACGCTTAAGCTTAGAATTGCGTAAGTTGGGGTGTTAGTTGCACTTAGGTTTTAATTAGGCGAAAATCGCCATAAACCTTATTCACCCCCCCCCCCTCTAAGGTTAGCACGCGGGCCAACAATTGGTATCAGATCCGAGGCTCTTGCATATAGGAATCTAACGATTTTAGAGTTAAGATCCCGATGGCTAACTTATACAATTTCGCATCCGGCATAGCTTCATCACCCAATACACCTCCATATTAGGACGAACATCATTGTACTTGGTCTAATGTGCGCATCACCCAATACCCAATAAGCGCATCATTGTACTTGGTCTAATGTGCTAGGACGAACATCTCATATGCTGTGAATGGTATAGCTCGACACAGCATCGCGCTAACACGCTGCCATCGAAATGGCACTAAAGACACATTCCCTTACCTTATGGTAATTTTGGAAGTGGGCTAGTTTATCCCATTTGCGTCATCGAGTGTACCTACCCCCTTCGGTACTCGAATTAACGCAACCCTTTTTCGGTTATACCGATGCCGGTTACTTATCAGACCCGCATAAGGGACATTCCTAACATGGTCTGTCTTTACCATTAGGACTAAGGCAATATCTTGGAGGTCTTGGAATGACTCCAAAGGAATCACTTTGATCTACTCGTGCTCTATGAGACGACTAGAGAGTGTATATGGCTTCGAGCTCCTTTTAGCCATATTGGAATTACATATGCTCTGTCTCACGATCCAGATAAAACACTTGTCTTATTTGAGGACAACTTGTTGTTATCGATTAAGAGAGACATGACTAGATTATGCTATTTAGCATTTCTTGCCGAAATAAATCTTCACATATGAAGTTTAAGAGCATCATGTCGAATGCTCAGTTTATTCCACGTTATATTTTCTTGCATACAGTCGTGTGCAAGTAAATGAGGCATCCAGTCGAATGCCCATACTCTTTCTTGGAATATGAAATCTTTGCACCCAGTCGTGTGCAAGTGAGGGGGAGCATCCAGGTGAATGCTTATTGCACTAATTACTACTTAGTCGAAATCCTCGCACCCTGTCGTGTGCAAGTGAGGGGGAGCATCCAGTCGCATGCTCGTGTACTCTTTTTGTCCTTAGACCAAGGTTTTTTCCCACTGGGTTTTCCTTGGCAAGGTTTTTAGCGAGACACGTTCCCATCTTATCTCACTTAAGATTGCCGAAATTAGGGGGAGTATCCTGTTGTATACTTCTTACCACTGTGTACTCTTTTGTCCTTCGACTTGAGGTTTTTCCCATTGGGTTTACTCTAGCAAGGTTTTGATGAGGCACCTGTTTTGTGGTTGATCCCTACTACTACCATTGTTGCACTCTTTTTCCTTCGATCAGAGATTTTCCCATTGGGTTTGCTCTGACAAGGTTTTGATGAGACACATTGTTTTGTGGTTAGTTAATTACATAAAATTTCGGCCTATATCATTCGGCTACACAGTTTCTCCTAGGTACCGGTTTTGTCCCACACTGGGTTTTCCGTCCCTAAGGTTTTTATGTGTTTAGCACTGCGAATGAACTCGACTCACATCGACAGCATGAAGACGAAGAAATCAAGACGTCCAAATGGGGAGTGTTGTAGTATATTATTGGGCCTATCTTGGGCTTTCCTAGCATATGTAACCTTACCCTCTATTATATAAAGAGGGTCAGGGGTCTCTTGATGTATATCTCTCTACAATCATATTAATGAATAAACACTTCGTCTGTTGTTTCTCATACCTCTCTATATATCTATACATATCTCTATATATCTATATACCGAACTAATATGTCACACAACAAGTATATATATATAGTATTACAAACATTATTTGATGATTAAAAACTCCATTTGTTTTATAAACCAAGTCCAACCAATCATTATCAAGTTTATTGCTAGCTGCTTCTATTTTTAATTTTTGTACAGACTTGTACTACTTAATAAATATCATGTGGTGTTCCGAGAAAACATTAATTTTAAGATATACTTACAAATAGGCGATGAATCAACTTAATTATAAAAAATTCATATATATGTATTTATTTATAATTACTTACATGTATTTAATTACAATTAGTTATATATGTCATAAAAAATCAAAATATACAAAAAATACGTAAAAATTGAAAACAAATATTTAAAAAATCAAAAACATTGTACATAGTATCAAATGATTTTATAAGATTAAACAGGATTAGACATAATAAATTGGATAAAATTATATATGATTAGACATACATGATTAATTATACAGACAATGAAATAAAAAAACTATTGGAATATCGAGCATTACCAAGAAACTAAAAGGCACTCCAACCATTACATCAGACCTCAAATTTAAAAGTAGTCCGTCGAAACAAAACCTAACCCCGATGATCCAACGCTCACCAGAACAAGAATCACGTGTTATACGCACCAAGGCCTCTCGGTGCACTCGTATTTTGTATGGCCAATATAATTGTGTCGATATCGGATCATCCTCTTCCGTCTACCAAGATAAATTTCATAATGACGTAGCGGTAGGTCTTAGGCCTCTTGAGGATGAAAGATCACCACCATTGATTTGGAATGATTTTGTTCCATAGAATTGTTATATGGACGAGAATTTCTTGTCTGATTTTGTCAGCGCTGAATTATTTGACACGAAAGCAAGTACTTCTTCTCCAAATTCTGATAAAACCCTATTATTCCCACTTTTAGATTCGAGTTTCGATTGGCCACAAGATAAATTAATGTTAAGAGAAAGTTGACTTTCATCTATGATCTACTTAAATATTTAGTGTATGTGTAAATAAGGAAGTTGTGTTTTTATTTTGGTGAGATTGAAATAAAATTCATTGCATCGTACGTACGTAGCATTAGTTACGTGATCTTGCTGATCCTCTAGCTAGTATAATACTAAAAATGATAAGTAATAACTGCTCTATGTAATCAGTACCTTCAGGAAAAAATTGGCCCTTACTTTTAGAATAAATTTAATTTTCTATTTGTAATAATTGTCCCTGGCCTACTTCCAAAGTTAAATCCTGGAACGAGTGTCAAGAAGAGGGTCATTTGGAACAGCCTCCCACCGCTATTATTGCAATTCTAGCTAAACTAGCGGCAGAGTTGACCACCTTAGGGACGAGATAGAGATGATATAGTTAGGCTAGTTTGCCTTGTATTTTCATTTTGTTTCTGCTTAGCCACCAGCCCGGGGCCAAGCTAGGAAAAAAAATACGAGGGATGTTAAAATTCACATCAACTAATAAATTAAATGAAACAAAAAATGGACGGTGCCAAATTGTTGTTTTTAACATATTTTTGTGAAAATACATGGTGAAAATTTAAAAAAATCAAAATTTTCCGATCGATGAGAATGTCATTGTCGCGATGGTCTGCTTCCCATTTACCACGGGGTTACCAAAAATAATAACAATTGACCTTTATACTTCAAAGTCAAACCCAACTCAGTTGGAAAAAATCTAGACGGGCCTAGTTTTTTGGTAGTGCATTGAAGCAAGCTGATAAAGTTCGTATAAATTACAACCTTTATTCTACTATTAAACTTCTTCTAAAGGAAATTAGTTCATGACCAAAAATAAAATAGTTTTTTTATCATACAACATTAACTTACTGCTGTCTTAGTCTTAACTCAAAGTTTGTCCAAGTAGCTAGTAAGCATTAAAAATTTAAAGTTAAGAACACTACTTCAACTGCTTCTCTAATCGTTCCTTTGGATTGGGATGTGCATAAGTGCATTTTTCAAAGGGTTCTCACATTAGAAATTACAAGCACCTGTGTATATATATAACTGGTGCTTTGGTAAAAAAGTAATAAATAATATTTAAACATTAAAACTCTACAATGATTACCACCCATTTCTCTATATAGGGATCATGTGTTTGATCAGATACCAAGTTTAAACCACTAAAGTCGTCTATCGAGGCTCATCGTTCGGATTTGAATTTTCTCGGGCCATCAATGTAAAAGTTTCAATAGTTTTGGGGTTATAACCTATACAATACCTTGTGAAAGGGGATTTCCCAGATCATGTCAAATGATTTAATTGCTTTCTGAAGTTAAAGATGTTATTTAGATGTTGTACGGATCTTTTTATTTTAAGCGAAACAACAAACCTGAGCTCGGAATTTCAGGAGCCACTTTGGTGCCGCATAGCTTAAGTTGCACCATATATCAGATGTGTATATAAAAACATGTCATGTGGTTAATTAAGAATGAATTTTACATCATGAATTGGACATCTCGATCAAGGTATTCAAATTAGGTAATAAAAGGAAAAATTAATGAATTAACAGTTAGTTTTTTTTTTTGAGAAAATCATAGAATGGTTGCTAAAATTTATTTAAAATATTTGTTGCCATTTTAACTAAGGGTAGTTTAGAGATTGAGGTTTTCAAAATTTTGATAAATATAATTTCACAAACTTTATTAATTTAACAGTCCATACTCAAATGGGACATGTACAGTAAAGATATATTCGCTCCATATCGAATGTGACGTGTCCTTTTTCATTAGTATAGGCTGTGAGATGTTTGATCCTTCCACTTTACCGGCCAAGCCACATGGAAGAGATTTCTGGGTATTAATTTCTATCAAGGCCCAAACTTAACTCAATAGGGGCATTTCTAATCGAAAATTGAATCGGATTATAGCCTTTTACTAATGATTCACTCATATGTTTACTTCAACCAACATGGCTGAATGTATCCTACATACGATCTTTCATTTTCGTGGATACAAGTTGCTACTTGGTTCTCTAACTCTCTAGTGGTAATTTTACTAGTACAACAAAGGAGTTTCATCAATATCGAAAAGGATGATTATCCTGATTGCAAGTGTAACCCTGTGGTTAGTGGTAAATCTCGGTATGCTTTTGGTTAAGATTTTTGACATGAGGATGAATAAAGTTTAAAGGTTTGGCTTGACCAAATTTCTGTGGTATAATAGGACACTAAACCAACACATCAATATTTAAAAGATCAAGTTCTTTTTTGATCTCCCATTGAGCTTCTCAAGTAAGAATCTATGTTAGAACTAGTTTTCGTTCTGATATTCGTATAAGCTGAACAATATAATACATGTAAGTAAATTTAAGAAGGTGTGAATTTCTTATTCTTCTCAAAAGGATCATGAAAATATTTCTAAATAAGGCCGACCGGCCCTCGGAAAAAAGTGCGTTGTACTGAAACCTTTAATTAACCATACGAGGAGGGCATTGTTGATGACCACAAATTTTAGCAAGTGTTAGCCACATCTAGTGGTGAAGCTAGATTTTGCTCAGATAACTATTTGTCAGCTGTCAAACTGTCTTCTTATGTTTTTTTTCATTTTTTTTTCCCGTCCCATGTGTTTTTTAGGACCATCGTCTCACACTTACCTTTCATTTGTGTCTGTCACTCTTTGCAACTAGTATGTTAAAAAGTTACATTTAAGTTGTAAATATTTTGAGACGACAATGTCAATAATAATAATGAAGCTTATAATGTGTACTGAAAAAGACAAAATTCAGATATAACGATGAGTTATACGTACTATGCTTCACTCAGTCTTGTGGTACTATGATGAAGACAAGTTCCCGTAGTCTGTTTTGCCATTTGTACATACGTAGCTTACTCATATACGTAATACGTACAATCTTTAATTATTAATTATGAAGTAGTAGAACAACAAAAAAGTAAAGAAAGTAACTAATTAGAATTTATAAAGTGAGACCATGCACATTCCGTTTAGTGTTAAGTGTAAACTCACAGTGATAAATTCATCATGTTCATGATTACACCAGAAATTAAGCAAAGCCTTTTGAACTTGTGGAACTTACTTAGCCTGCTACAAATGAAACGAAACCAACATGCATAGTGATAAAGTCTTCTTTTTCTTCTCAAAAAGTAGATTCTTGTTTCTTGTCTTACTAAGAAGCCAGCTTGATTGTTAGCTTTTGTGGTTCCTATTCGTTAAGAGTCATTGTGTAAGGGATAAGCCTCTTCCTTTTCAAGTGGGCACCATAATCATCTACATTCTATAAAAACCTATTCAACCCAATTGCATTCTTACACTCTAACCAAACTAACTAGATTCATGATTAGCAAAATGCTAACCGTTTTCATCCTACTTTCGCTCTTTCTCTTGTACTCTCACTCCAATGCACTCGACTTCTGCGTCGCAGACCTGAAAGGTGCTGAAGGCCCTGCAGGATATCCCTGCAAGAAGGCTGCCACTGTCGATGATTTTGTTTTCCTTGGTTTCCGTAAAGGCGGAAACACCACAAACATCATCTCTGCGGCAGTCAGCCCAGCGTTCGATGCCCAGTTCCCTGGCGTTAACGGTCTGGGAGTTTCCCTTGCCAGGCTGGATTTGGCACCAGGTGGCGTCATCCCGATGCACACCCACCCTGCGGCTACTGAGGTCCTCATCATCATTCAGGGCTCCATTCTGGCAGGATTCATCGCTTCTGACAACTCGGTTTATGTGAAGAAGCTAATAAGAGGTGATGTCATGGTGTTCCCGCAAGGTTTGTTGCATTTTCAGATAAATGCAGGTGGGATACCGTCTATTGCTTATCCCTTTTTCAATAGCCAGAGTCCGGGGCTTCAGATACTTGACTTTGCGCTGTTTGGGAATGACTTGCCGTCCGTTTTGGTGGAGAAAACAACGTTTCTTGATGCTGCTCAGGTCAAGAAGCTCAAGGGTGTCCTTGGTGGAACTGGCTAATTAATGTCCTTACCTTAATTTCAAGGAAAAAGTTTGTTTTTTGAATTGTTTTTCGCTTATGTATTGTTCATCTGAGTTAGCACTGAATGTTAATTAGTGTCTATCTCTAAAAGTCTAGTTTGTTTCTTTTTGTAATTTGAATTCAAGAACTCCTTGTGTCAATGGTTCGTTTGTCATTAATTTTTGCAGAACAGTGTATTCGTATTTCGTACTATGTATGTTCAGATTGTTTGCATACAAATATAATTTTTTTTAATATCGATTCAATCAACAGCTAAAAATGTGAAAAGGTTACGAATTTGGCTCCTATGTCTTTCGAAAAGTCTAAATTCGTCTTTTTCCATCCCTTTTCATGACGTTAATTTAGAAAATTTTCTCTGTTCCAATTGAGGAAAGAATAGTGTAATACATACAAGTGGTGATGAAAAATACTTAAATGGATCACATGATATATATATATATAAAGGTTTGCTTTTTGTCCATATTTAGGATACAACAGAGAACTTTTTACTACTATCTTCCATCAAAATAGGGAGACCTAATAAATAGAGATCGATCTGATTTATTTTCTCAAAACATATAATACAATAATTAAGAGCTTATTAGTTACTAAAATCTGCAAACAAATAAATAAAAAGCTACTCCAATGAGTGCTGAACGGGCTACGTAATTAAACTAACATCATGCATGATTTCACAACACAAGGTCAGGTCATTTTCACAACCGGCTCATTTTTTGTTTGAACCTAATGATATATATATATATACACACACTTGCCTTTAAAAAAAGAAAAGGAGATGTGCATAAGTTATGCAGCATATATAACCTTGGTTTGTTAGTTTATATAAGAGAAAAATGAGATTTAGATATATGAGAACTACGTTGTTTGTTGGGAATGAACTCTTGTTACTGACATATATAATCAGTCTAATATGTAGTACTAAACCTTACTATGTAAATTTAACATTACTATGTAAATTTGAAGTTGTAGTAATAAACCTTGCATAAAAAAAGAGGATTTTTATCAATTAAGTAGAAATTATCATGAATGTCAACTTAAAAGCAAGCCTTCTGACTTGTGAAGTTTTGTGCCAATAGAAACAAGTTGACTCTGGAAAAAACTAATCTAACAAAAATAGCACTCCTTAGGGCAATGATCATGACTCATGGGGTGGTTAAGTAACTTAAGGATTAATTATGGTTAACTGATCTGAGTTTTAGCCAATTTTAATATTAGTGATCCAACTTTTAAAAATTTCGTTTTAGTTACCTAAATTTATTGTTTGGTTTGTTTTAGTGACCCGCCGTTATATTGTTTGGATAGAAAACCGTCTTGAAATTTCAATTTGGTTCGTATAATTTAAAATTTTACGATAAACGATTAAAAATTATAGAAATTACACACTTATATAAACACACTTAAATTACAAGCTTATATAAAATATGTGTTTAAGTGGGTTGCACAATTAGCAAATAAAATGAATAGAAGTATCGAAAATCATATGAATTGTATAACTTGAGATGATATACATATATCTTTACAAAGCTAATGAATTGAAAGATTAATAACAATTCAATTTTAATAATTTATCATTTTTTTTATTTCTTCACGTATAATTAAATATATAGAATAATATCAAAACTTGTTAATATCATCCTACATAAATAAATTTGGATCTAATAAACCAATTTTGTATGGGTTAAAATCTAATTAGACTTTATTTTATTTTAGCATAAAACTAATCAATAAAAAATCCATACCTCTTTAATAAGTTTAATAATGAACTTACATAGAAAAAAAAATTGATTTAGCTTATATTTATTAGTTTGTAGCACATTATTTGATAATTTTATATCATTTTTAAATTTGCATTTATAAAAGTTAATTCTTTTTTTCAATTTACATATGAAAATGTAAATTTCAATTGATAGTTTTATAAGCTTTCATATAAGTGATTTTATATAAGTGCGTAATTTGTATAAATTTTAAGCATTTATCGTAAAGTTTTAAACTATACAGACCAAATTGAAACTTTAAAACGGTTTTCATCCAAAAAGTGTAACGACAGGTCAATAAAACAAACAAAACTATAAATTTATATCACTAAAACGGAATTGTTAAAAGTTGAGTAAAAAATTCTAAAACCGACCAAAACAAGTAGTATCAAACCCTATAAAGTTATTTATGATATGTTTTTTTTGTTAATATTGTCATAACAGCGCCATAAATTGTGAAGCATGATGAGGTGATGCAACTACCAAAATATTCCTGGGGGAAGTTTTTATTTATCATTTCCCGATGAATTAGTGAAAGGAGATTGCCGTGTCTGGGATTAAGTAAAAGTTGCAATACATTAAAATTCGATACGGTCTTTTTTTTATAAAACCCACAACACATGGTTACAAACCACAACATACAAACGAATAAGTTTAATCACAAAGACAAAATTACAGACATTATGTTTATAATCTCTTTCTAACTTAATATTACTATATTTAATAACACCTCGATCCAGCAACAAATCCTCATAATAATATATTGCATTTGGTGACATTATCAACTCCATTCAATATTCTCCTACCCGTCCTTTCTGGAAAACTCTTTTAAATAAATTTGCTTATAACTCTGTTGTTTCAACTATATATTATTAGTCACAATATAAATTATGTATCAATTTTGTTAAGGTCAATAATGAGCAGCAAACACTAAAAAAGAAAAACACAAGCATGACAATGGAAGACTCGGGTCCAAATTCGAGTTCTGATCATATCCTTGATTGGCTAGATGGGTCGATATCATTTCTACCATCAGTTTTAGACGACATATACAACCCAGTGGAGATCGACAGTAATGATTGGTGGGTACCTAACCAAGATTTCGATCATGACGTACTGTATACTAGCTCTATGAGCGGAACAAGCGCCACACCATCAAACCCCATCGTCCCCAACAGCCCACAGCTCTCTGATTCTTCCAAGAAACGTAAACCTTCCGATGGTACTGTGGTGGTAGAAAATCCGTCGTCGAACCCAAGGAAGAATCAGAGTCGTCGATCCCACGAGGCAGAGGATGGGACCGCAAAGAAACCAGGGGGGTCAAAACGACAAAACGCCAAAAGCGGGGGAGGAAACTGCAATAACGGAAACAACAGAGAAGGGAGGTGGGCGGAGCAGCTCCTCAACCCGTGTGCGGTTGCTATCACCGCAGGGAACCTGACACGCGTACAGCATCTGTTGTATGTGCTCCACGAGCTGGCCTCACCTTCTGGAGATGCCAACCACAGGCTGGCTGCTCATGGGCTCAAAGCCCTCACCCACCACCTCTCCGGGTCTGGGTCTGGTGCCGCTGGTACTGAGGGACAGATCACCTTCGCCACCACCAAGCCCCAAGCTTTTCAAAAGTCGCTTATGAGGTTTGACGAGGTCAGCCCTTACTTCATGTTCCCAAACAAGATAGCAAACGCTTCGATCCTACAGATACTATCGGAACAAGGGAAGAACTCAAGCCTACATATAGTTGATATCGGGGTATCTCACGGAATACAATGGCCTACCCTTTTTGAGGCTCTGACTAGGCGTCCTGGTGGGGCTCCTCCTCAAGTCCGCCTCACCGTCGTAGGAGGCTCTGGCGGTGGTGGGGACGGGCCTTTCGCAACGGGGCTACCCGGACACAACAACTCTCCCCAACTGCTAGGATTTGCGAAGTCGTTGAACCTCAACTTGCAGATCAATCTATTGGACGATACCCAGTTACAAAATCTAAATACCCAGGTCATAAATTCATCTCCTGAAGAGACATTGATAGTGTGTGCACAATTTAGGCTGCATCAGTTGAGTCATCAGAACCCGGATCAAAGATCGGAACTTTTGAAGGTGATAAGAGGATTGAGGCCAAAAGGAGTGATCTTAAGCGAGAACAACAGCGAGTGCAGCTGCATAAGCTGTAGCGGGGATTATGCGACAGGATTTAACAGGAGGGTGGAGTATTTGTGGAGGTTTCTAGACTCGACGAGTGCGGCGTTCAAAGGGAGAGAGAGTGATGAAAGGAGAGTGATGGAAGGGGAGGCTGCAAAGGCGTTGACGAGCATGTGTGAGATGAATGAGGGAAGAGACAAGTGGTTTGATAGGATGAAAAGATGCGGGTTTGTCCCAAAAGGGTTTGGAGAGGACGTAATTGATGAAGCTCGGGCTTTACTAAGGAAGTATGACGGAGGTTGGGAGATGAGGGTGGACGAGGACGAGGAGAGAGAGACCACCTCGTGTGTCGGGTTGTGGTGGAAGTCGCAGCCTGTGTCGTTTTGTTCCTTGTGGGGAGTAGTCGCATCTGATAGCAAGCAATAATCTTTCACACACTAGTAACTTCTTCTTCTTTTTTTGTTTCAGTTTTCTGTTCTCATCTCAACCTCTGTAAAATATAGTTATGAAGCTGTAAAATTTATAAATCCTGGGATGAGAGTAGTTTGTTTGTTTGTGTTTTTTTTTTCCGATCTTTGATATGTCGTAATGCTATTATTACAAGTTAACTACTCTGTTGAGAATCGTGATGCTTTGGTAGTATGTTGAACTTTGTAGGTGAACCAAAAGAAAAACATAACAAGTACTGAAGCATTATTACCATAAATCAAATACTCAAGTTTTACATAACCTAAAATTGTGAATTCAACTAAAGCATGATAACACATGCTTTTACAAACATTATTACATGGTTACATGTTTCCTTATTCAAACTTCTTTATCGGTATAAATCAACCAAATTATTCTGACTTCTTGTCAAAGTCCAGCATAGAGCTGAGGGGGAAGTCGAGGTTTGGCCACAACGCAGAGCGGTATTTTTCTAGGCGTTGAAAGGCCGAAAATCTCGTCCATTTTTAAATCCTCTCTCTTCATATGTCCGGGTAAGTTCCATTCAAACCCGTGTAAAAGATTAGCCAAGGTCGAGTGAATCACCTTTAATCCGAGCATATATCCGGGGCACATTCTCCTTCCTGCACCGAAGGGTAACAACTCGAAATGTTGCCCTTTCACATCGAGATCTATTCCAATAAATCTCTCGGGGGAAAAAGCTTCTGGATTTTTCCAAACTTTGGGGTCTTGTCCAATTGACCAAGCGTTAATGAGGATCTCCGTTCCTTTCCAATTACAATCATAAAAAATAAGTTAAATTTACCAAATAAACTAGCAAAACAAGACTCGTTATATATTTTGTAATAAATTCTATAGTTTATTCATATTATTCCGCAAAGATGAGGAGACAATTCGCTTCTTGGAGAAAGTAACCAGGTAGCGAAGCAACTAAGTGTGATGACATGGGATTGTGGACTTGAGGTCCCCCTGTAGTCATCATCAAACCGAGACTTGATTGCAAATGCCTGGGTCGACTATATTAAATTTATGAGAAAAGACATCCTCTGGCAATTGCAAAATTTCTATGTAGCTAATTGCGGTTCCCCATATTGAAAATAAAAAAATGGAATTTGTACATTACTTGAAATTTTTAATTGCAGCACTTGTACTCTCCTATATATTGTCGTAATTTAAAAGAAATCAGTAGTGATTTTGAGCTTTTTGACACTCTATGCTGCAAATTAAAATTAAAATCATAAAAGAGTTTGTTTAATTTTGGAAAGAGGCTATATTAAGGTGTATACCTTTTGGGATGTCATAGCCGTTGAGTTGGCAATCTTCTCGAGAAAGGCGGGGAACAAGAATAGGAGCGACTGGGTGTATGCGGAAGGTCTCTTTGACAAGAGCTTCAACATATGGTAAGTTGGACATGTCTTTCTCATCCACCCATCTTTCTCTTCCAACGACTCGGTCTAGCTCTTCAGTGGCTTTTTTGAAGGTCTGTGGGTTCTTTAACATTTCGGAAATTGTCCATTCCACTGTCGTCGCCGAGCTCTCTGTTCCACCGGCTAAGAGGTCCTATATATACATACAGGATTAAATAAAGGCAATCCATGTCAAGAATCATCAAGTGTTGTTTTTCTTTTATAAATTTTATCTGAATTTCAATCTAAATCTTAACAAATGCGCCTTCTAAAATAACCAGGATCAGATAAATAAAGTTTGTATATACGTGTGTGTATGCAACAACCAGACTATAACTTTTACGCCGCTTTATATATACCTGGGTGAAGGCTTTAACACTTGTTCTATCCAGCTTGACCTCAAGATCAGGGTCATCGGCAAGTTGCAACAATACGTCAACCAAATCCTTTGCGACAAAGTTTTTCCCTTCTTGTTTCCTCTTGGCGTTGTGTTCATCCAACACGTGCTCCAAAAATCTATCAAATTTCTTAGCGCAAGCCTTCATTCTCTTGACATAGCCTTGCAAGTCCAAGAACGCTATCCAAGGAATCGAGTCTCCAATGTTCAACACTCCATTAAGCAAGAAAAGTTCGTTCAACATCTCCTTGAACTCGTCAGGTTTCACAATCGGATTTGCGTGCTCGTCTAGATACCTGTACAGATGAGATTCATATTTTATATACATAAAAAAAATTGTTAGGCAAAGGCAACAATCACATACTGAATAGTAAAAATTGACAAAAAGAAAAAACCTCTTTCCCAAAACCATCCTGCTAATAACGTTCAAGCTAACCGTAGACAGTTCATCCTTGAGCAAAAACTCGTCATCTCCTTGCTTATAAAACTTTTTCAAACAAGACTTTGTCTCTTCGGCACGAATATACTCGTAGGAGTCAAGCCTTTTAACACTAAAGAGCTCTACTAAGCACATCCTCCTCGCCTGGCGCCAATACGGGCCGTAAGGGGACCAGGTTATATCCGAATAGTTATAAGTAGTATATTTTCCAGCAGCGTTTTGAGGCCTATCCGCAAAATTAGCATCCAAAGTCTTGAGCATAGTTTTGGCTATATCAGCGGATGCCCCAACAACAACTTCTTTAGAGCCAAAACGGAGATGCATAAGGGGACCGTATTTAAGGGTGAGTTCGTGGAGGGAGCGATGGGGGAGTGAGCCCATAAGGTTGAGGTTTCCGATAATGGGCCATGGTTTTGGACCTGGCGGGAGGTTCAGATTCGGGGTTTTCCAGCGGCGGAGAAGGGCTGTTATGAGAATAATAGCAGAGGTAGCAAGACAAAAGGTAAGGTAGTAAGAAACCATTGGAACTGAATTACTACTTAATTTGTGATAATATTGTTTTTAAGTTGGGGATGAAAGTGAATTAGGGGGTTTATATTTATAAAGATAGAAATATGGATCAAGCAAAGCATATGTCGACGTTATGTACGTAGTAAGTTTTTTTAATCACCATAACCAACCCCTATATTAATTTAATTCTGTGTTGGTAACAATAACGTAATAACATATTAGTATAATAACATATTAGTATTAGTATAATACATTAAACATGTACCAAAGTAATCAAACGGAATGAGCTCTCTCATGTTTATCATTTAATTTTACGCCTTTACTAATATTACTACACCAACTTCTATAGCTGTACATATATATATATACATAGCTTGTGTTGGTGATTTTAGTATCATCAATGTATTTTAGTAGTAATATGATTTATTATAGGCCGATGCAATAATGCGTTAAACTCGGAAACGAGTTAGGGAAGTGCGGAGTGCATGCTCGTCGAGCCAACGTATAATTGAATATGAATAATTGAAACGGGGTTCCAAGATTTTTCCGAACAGTTGCTTCCTTTCCGAACAGTTGTTTCCTTTCCGGACAGTTGCTTCCTTTCCGAACAGTTGCTTCCTTACAGTTTCAATTATTGATCTCCTATATAAGAAGTCATTTGGCCTCGGTTTCAGAAACAAAAAACATATAAGAAAATTCTCTCTACATTCCTAATCTATTCTCCTTGCCAGAAACAAATTGTTCTTCAAGAATTATCCCCACAAAGATTTCGTGAACCCAGGCAATAATAGGGTCGAAATACTTTGTTCGGAAAGTGTACGAACACGATTCTTCGAAGTTATCCAGGATTATCATACCCTAATTTTCTAACAAACGAACAAAGTAATTTCTGATAATCATGGCTGGAGGAAGCACCGTCAAGGAGATGACTACAAATTTCGGAAAATTGGACAAGTTTCAAGGACAAGACTTCAGGCGTTGGCAGAAGAAGATGCATTTCATGTTGACAACGTTAAAGGTGGTGCACGTCCTGTCTACACCGATTCCAGAATTTGTAGAGGATGACACGGTTGAAAATCTAAGACGCAGATCAAAGTGGGAGAACGACGACTACATTTGCAGAGGGCACATTCTGAACGGTATGTCTGATCCCTTATTTGATATTTACCAAAATGTGGAATCTGCAAAGGAATTGTGGGATTGTCTCGAATCCAAGTACATGGCAGAGGACTCATCCAGTAAAAAGTTCCTGGTAACCGATTTCAACAATTACAAAATGGTTGAATCGAGGTCTGTCATGGAACAATTCAATGAACTCCTCCGAATCCTTGGACAATTCACACAACACGGATTGAAGATGGATGAAACAATATCTGTCTCAAGCATCATAGACAAGTTGCCTCCTTCGTGGAGGGATTTCAAACACAATCTGAAACATGGAAAAGACGAACTGTCTTTGATCCAACTTGGAAGTCACTTGCGCATAGAAGAATCTCTAAGAGCGCAGGAGGATGACAAAGGAAAGGGCAAACAAATTGCTGGACCCTCGGTTAATATGGTTGAAGGGGGTGGTAAGAACGATAACAACAAAAACAAAGGAAAGAAGCATGCTTTCAAGAACAATAAGGGCAGTTTCGGTGCTAACAAGAAACTGAAACTAGAATGCTGGAAGTGTGGCAAAACAGGCCACTTCAAGAGGGATTGCCGTTTCGGCAAAAAGCATGACAACGCGAATGCAAGTGGTTCAGGAAAAGGGTCTAAGGACCAATCCGAAAACCAAGGTTAGAAATCAATTCGTGATTTGAATAGTTTGATTAAACATTCGGTTTCACTAAATTCTGAAGCATTTTATGTGCAGGATGATGCTATCGCGTGGTGGATTGATTCAGGCGCCACAACACATGTTTGCAAGGATCGTTTCTGGTTCAAGAGTTTTGTTCCAGTGGAAGATGGTTCTGTCCTCTACATGGGAGATGATCACTTCGCTCCCGTTGAAGGCAAAGGAAACGTGGTGTTAGAATTCAGTTCTGGAAAGACTATTACTTTGTTTAATGTTTTGTATGTTCCTAAATTACGTAAGAATTTAATTTCTGGTCCTGTATTAAATAAGCTTGGATACAAGCAAGTGTGTGAATCCGATAAATATGTTCTATCGAAGTCTGGTGTGTTTGTAGGATTTGGATATTATAATAATGGTATGTTTATGATGAATTTGAATGGAGTTCCTAATGATTCTGGTTCTGTATTTATGTCTTCTTCGAATGTTATCAACTTCTCGTTATGGCATGCTCGTCTAGGACATGTACATTATAAAAGAATGCATGAAATGTCTAAAGATGATTTAATTCCTGTTTTTAATGAAAATGTAGAAAAATGTAAAACTTGCATGTTAACAAAGATCACTAGGCAACTTTTTAAAAGTATAACAAGGAAATCTGTCATTCTTGAATTAATACATAGTGATTTATGTGATTTGCATGCTACTCCATCATTAGGGCATAAAAAATATTTTATCACTTTCATAGATGATGCATCTAGATTCTGCTATGTCTATTTGTTGCACGCTAAGGACGAAGCCTTAGATAAATTCAAAATTTATAAAACTGAAGTTGAAGTGCAACAGAATGTGTTGATTAAAACATTGCGTACAGATAGAGGTGGTGAATATTATGATCCTGTATTTTTCCAATCCGTAGGAATCATTCATGAGACTACGGCACCTTATACACCTCAACAAAATGGTGTGGCTGAAAGGAAAAATAGAGTTCTTAAAGAAATGGTGAATGCCATGTTATCTTACTCTGGTTTAAGTGAAGGGTTTTGGGGAGAAGCTATGTTAACGGCTTGCTATTTGTTAAATAGGGTTCCTAATAAAAGGAACAAGACTACCCCATATGAACTTTGGTATAAGAAACGACCAAACTTAACAATTTTACGTGTTTGGGGTTGTAGGGCCGTGGTTAGACTCCCGGACCCAAAAAGGAAAACTTTGGGTGAAAAGGGTATAGTTTGCATCTTTGTTGGATATGCTGAGCACTCCAAGGCCTATAGGTTTTATGTTATAGAACCTAATGACTCGATTTCTATTAACACGATTATAGAATCGAGAGATGCCATATTTGATGAGAATTGTTTCTCTTCTATACCTAGACCAAAGGACTCTATACCTAATTCAGATGAATCTCTAAGGGATGATCATTCAATTGATGTGCCAAGTGAGACACTTGAACCCCGTATGAGCAAAAGAGCTAGAAAATCTAGATCTTATGGATCTGATTTTCAACTATATTTAGTTGAGGGATCAAGAGATCAGATTGGTACTCAATACTATTATTGTTATAGTATAGAGGAGGATCCAAGAACGTATGATGAAGCTGTGAAATCTCGAGATTCTGTTTTTTGGAAAGAAGCAATTGATGAAGAGATTGGTTCTATCATGGAAAATAATACTTGGGTATTATCTGATTTACCACCAGGTTGCAAACCATTGGGTTGCAAATGGATCTTCAAAAAGAAGATGAAAGTCGATGGTACAATTGACAAGTTTAAAGCTAGATTAGTTATCCAAGGCTTCAGACAAAAGGAAGGGATTGATTATGTTGAACATAGAGTTCAATAATGATTTTGATTATTACTTTGATTATGCGTTTAATGATTTTACGATTTCGATGATATAACTCTTGTCTTGTCCAAAAATAGAAAACGTATATTTCAGGTCTTTAAATGATAGAGCATTCGATAACGAAGCCATAGGTTCAAGCGGAACCAAAATCGGAGCTAAAACGAAGGAGTTATGAGCATTCGAAGATTTACGGGACCAGGATTACAGTCGACCGATCGACTGGACAAAAACGACCGATCGTTTTTGATCCAATTTCTTCCAGTGAGTCCAGTATAAAAACGACCGATCGTTTTCTGTAAAACGACCGATCGACTGTAGAAAACGACCGATCGTTTTCTGCAGTTTTCGAAAACAGCTTTTCAGCTTATTCTGGAAAATAGCTGTTAAAACGCTCAACGGTCATAACCCAGAAAAACAGACTTTGCTGTTATTTAAACCTCCTAAAATCTCTCTCCAAACTCACCAAGCTTAACCATCATCATCCTTAAAACCTCTCTCAATTAAAAACCCTAATATCACCATTTTGGTGTATATATATTCGAGAAAGAGGAAAATCAAATAGAAAGAGATTCAAGCGCGATCTTCATCAACAACTCACCAATTAGCTTTTTAAGAAGCAATTAGAATAGTGAGTGTAGTTACATTTTTGTAACAAAATTTGTATCGAGTATTTTATAAACTCAATTTTTGTAAGGGAGTGATCGGGTAGAGGCTTTGTAAGCAAGTGAAGCTTAAAAGCTCTAGGTCTTTTCATTCGGGTACTCATAAATTGAGGGGGAGTCGTAGACTCGTAGACGTGTTCTCTTGCACTTGTATCAAGAGTAGGAACCCCGGGTAGAGGGTGAGCCAATCGGTCGATTGAGCTCGATAGGGTTTGTAAAATCCGAAAGAAGAATTATAGTGAATTACTCGGTAGTACCGAGGAGAGGACGTAGGCCGTTTGCCGAACCTCTATAAATCTTGGTGTCATCTTCTTTCCCTAAACTTTTACTTTACGCAACTTATTTTATTGCTTATTTTCTTGTTTGCGTTAAGTAATTTTAGCAACTCTTGTTATAACGCTTAAGCTTAGAATTGCATTAGTTGGGTGGTTAGTTGTTTAGAATTTTAATTAGGCGAAAATCGCCAAAACCTTATTCACCCCCCCTCTAAGGTTAGCCGCACTCGGGCCAACAGATTATTTCGATACCTATGCTCCAGTTGCCCGTATCACTACTATTAGATTGTTGATTGCCTTGGCGGCTATTCATAATCTAGTGATTCATCAAATGGATGTCAAAACAGCATTTCTGAATGGTGATTTGGAAGAAGAAGTATATATGAAGCAACCTGAAGGATTTGTAATGCCTGGTAATGAGCATAAAGTGTGTAAGCTAGTTAAGTCGCTGTATGGGCTGAAACAAGCTCCGAAGCAGTGGCATCAAAAGTTTGATGAAGTTGTTTTGTCTAATGGTTTCATTCTAAACCAAGCAGACAAATGTGTATATAGCAAATTTAACACATCCGGTAAAGGAGTTTTCATTTGTCTATATGTTGATGACATGTTGATCTTTGGCACCGACCAAAATCAAGTTGATAAAACGAAGAATTTCTTGTCATCAAAGTTCTCCATGAAAGATATGGGAGAAGCGGACGTTATTCTTGGTATTAAGATTAAACGGGAGAATAAGGGGATTGTAATTACGCAATCTCATTACATTGAGAAAATACGCAAGAAGTTCAATTACGAAAGTTGTTCTCCAGTAAGTACTCCCATGGATCCGGGAGAAAAGCTTATGCCAAATACAGGTAAACCTGTGGATCAACTTGAATACTCAAGAGCTATAGGCTCTTTGATGTATGCTATGATTAGCACTAGACCGCATATTGCTTATGCGGTTGGAAAGTTGAGCAGATTTACTAGTAATCCTAGTAGACATCATTGGCATGCGATAACTAGGGTATTCAAGTACTTGAAGGGTACTATGAATTATGGATTGGCATATATGGGATTTCCTTTGGTGTTAGAGGGTTATTCGGATGCTAGTTGGATAAATAATGCTGAAGACTCATCCTCTACAAGTGGATGGGTGTTCTTGCTTGGGGGAGGTGCCATCTCATGGGCTTCCAAGAAGCAAACATGTATAACTGGTTCCACAATGGAATCTGAGTTTGTAGCATTAGCAGCTGCTGGTAAAGAAGCGGAATGGCTCAGGAACTTGGTATATGAGATTCCGATATGGCCTAAACCGATATCACCAATTTCTATCTGTTGTGATAGTACTGCCACACTGGCTAAAGCTTATAGTCAAATATACAATGGAAAGTCTAGACATTTGGGTGTTAGACATAGTATGATTAGGGAATTAATCATGAATGGGGTGATATCTATTGATTTTGTTCGGTCGCAACAAAACTTAGCTGACCACTTGACGAAAGGGTTAGCTAGAGACTTAGTGAATAAGTCGGTAATTGGGATGGGATTAAAGTCCATTTAAATCTATTAGCTGTGGTATACCCAATTCCCTTCGAATACAACGTTAGAAGCAGAATTGAATGTGGAAAGATCATAGTTAGAGATTGGAGCAATTGTGTTTATCTTCCCAAGGTATGTGCTCAGACCTGCAAGTGATGGCTAGGTTGAAGTATATCTTCTTAATGGTTCTTTTGAAAAATTGCAAATGCAGGTGCAAGATTAAAAGGATCACCTATGTGAGCATGAAGTTTTGCCGCTTCAAGAAGCTTGGACTTGGCTTCCTATATGCTTATTAATGGATAAGGACACATGGCTTGTAAAGTGTAAGTATGAATAGTAGAGTATTGTAAGAAACATATGTGTACTATATCTTCAGATATTCAAATGGATTGACGGGTTCAATCGTTATGACACCCAGATTTTCGAGTATTTGGAATGTGTATTTATACTAAGATGAAAATTCAATCGTAAGACATTTTCATCTATGCATTTGTTTGATTGTTATACCTGTGTGTTATACCCTTGTATATATTATTGTATATACTGAGTAAATCAAGGATTACACTAAAATGGGGGGGATTTGTTGGTGATTTTAGTATCATCAATGTATTTTAGTAGTAATATGATTTATTATAGGCCGATGCAATAATGCGTTAAACTCGGAAACGAGTTAGGGAAGTGCGGAGTGCATGCTCGTCGAGCCAACGTATAATTGAATATGAATAATTGAAACGAGGTTCCAAGATTTTTCCGAACAGTTGCTTCCTTTCCGGACAGTTGCTTCCTTTCCGAACAGTTGTTTCCTTTCCGGACAGTTGCTTCCTTTCCGAACAGTTGCTTCCTTTCAGTTTCAATTATTGATCTCCTATATAAGAAGTCATTTGGCCTCGGTTTCAGAAACAAAAAACATATAAGAAAATTCTCTCTACATTCCTAATCTATTCTCCTTGCCAGAAACAAATTGTTCTTCAAGAATTATCCCCACAAAGATTTCGTGAACCCAGGCAATAATAGGGTCGAAATACTTTGTTCGGAAAGTGTACGAACACGATTCTTCGAAGTTATCCAGGATTATCATACCCTAATTTTCTAACAGCTTGTAGCTAGGGTTGGCAAGTATTTAACTCACATTTAGGCTCTACCTTTTTTGGCTGCGGGATATATATCACCGGAACTCACCGGAACCCAAGCAGAATTAATTAGACTAGTATGTATTTCATTTTTAAATTTTATCTTAGTTTCAATTTAAACCCTTGATTTCAAAGTTTAGCACGGAACGTGTCAAAAAAAGGTGTCTCCGTGCCCCTTATTTATATTGGATATATATATATATGTGTGTGTGTGTGTGTGTGTGTGTGATTTGTGTAAATTTTAGAAATTAAGATATAAACAACTGTTGATTTTCTATTTGCTTATTTCTATTAATTTTTGGAATTATTGAATGAAGATCGAGGGCATCACTTAAATATTTGGGTAAAGGTAGCTCTATATATATATATAAATTTCAGCAGTCTAAAGGAGTATAAATCAATTAATGACTCCTCCTCAACAACTAACAATTTTATGAAGTATTTATAATAATTTCGATATACTACAAATATAATTGAGATGTGAATTAAGGGGAGGATGGAGGGTGAGCTTGTATCTAACGATTTAAATCATATTATGCCAGGCAGGTTAATATTATAGCCACGTACTTGAACCTGAAACCAAGAACATATATAAAAGGGTCTGCCCATTTGTATGTATATATATTAGTCACTTACACCAGATGAATAAATATGTAAGTACACATCCGCCTATTTAGATAATTTTGATATTTATTCCCTTGTGATAAAAAAATACAATTAACATGAAGTTCATACTATATTGCGTAAATATTGAATCTTCCGTATCTCAGAAACAAATATTATATATCAATAAAACTAGTAATTGTGTGTTTTTACATCAATCGTAGCACACGAAGTTAGAATGGTTAATTATTGATTACGTCTACTTAACTATATCGTAGCATCAATCCAATTGCTATTATTTAAAACTTGTGCAAGCAAATGTTAGCTGTTCAACTACATGGAAATTACGACATACATAATACGATTAAAATCAATGGTCATAAAATCCATATAAAAAATTTAGACCATTCCGACTTAATCAGATTTCATCTCTGTTAAATTCGGTCGCCTGTTAACGAACCATGCGTGATTAGAAAATGTGAACCATCAGCTGAAACTAAATTTCATTTGCGATCTTACTGTCTACATTTAATCGGACTTGACATTATGTGATAAATTTCCAGAGGGTAGGTTTTTCATTGATTAAGCTATATATAATATATTTTCTAAACTAAAAAAGGCTATAACTAATTTAATGATATGGGGAGGGTTAGACGTACTTTAGGAATTATTAACCAGCTATTTTGAATTAATATATATAGTCTTGCGGCTTGCCAAACAAGAAGAAGAAATGGGGGTTTACATCAATATACATGCCAACTTTTCATTCCATATCACGTATGTATGTTTTTCACCTTACAAAAAAAACCTCTTCAAAATAGTATGGGTGTTTACAAAATATTTCCAAACAATTTCTTGCCTATGCCAGTGGTGGTTAAGCCCAGAATCCTCTCATGACCAAAATTAATCAAACAACAACCAGCTTCTCTTGTCTTTCTTTTCATTACCTTAAATCAGAGTTCAGAGTTAAATGTTATTTGTTCTGTCAAAAGCTAATTACTTGTTTGCGTGCAACATTCGATTAATGTTAGAAATGGTAGGTAGCAACTCGTGTTATCAATTGCTAAGTTTGGTTTTGAAAGTAAAAATTTTGCTTAGTTAGTTTTTGTTACCTGGTTAGTTTTTGTTCGAGCACATTGAAGCATTGCAAGAAGCTAGTCAGAGATACATTTCTGTTCAAAGTTTAGAGCAGACATAATTAATTATGTGAGAAATATAAGGTACTGATTTGAGTTTTGAGCTGTTGTTGAGTTTTTTGTTTGTTAGTCATAATCCAACATAACGAGTAAAGTGGAGAAATTCAGAACATAAAGTACCCAAATACAAAGTAATTTTTGTTTAAAGAAAAAACTTGATGAAGCAAAATCCATGAGACAGACTAGAGTTGTTGGTGGCTTTGGCATAGAGATCAATCTGCTGGGATGACTGAGTCGTGTGGAGACCATAAAGGATTAGTCCTCTTTGCCATCAGATCGGTTATTCCCCTTCCTTGCTAACAAACCGTTAATCTTCATACAGTCGGAGGAAATATGGAAGGTTTGATGAGCTTGTACTTGGGGGGTTCCTGAGAAAAGCTTATTATAAGTGGCCTTGTCTTACAAAACCATGTTGTTGATCAATAAGTAGATAACAGAGAAATGTTATGTATGCTGAATGCGCCGTTTTACTAAATATTAACAGCGGAATTCAATAATCGCATTCATTTCTCATAAGATAAGACAGGATATCCATTCCTTTCTTTGTGGAGTTGCAGTAATATATGTAGCGGGAGCCGCAATAAGTACAATGTAAACACACGAGCTTCCTGTACACAATTTACACTCAATAATCAGATTACATTAATTTATCTCAGAATATCACCCAAGTCTTCAATGTTCTTTTATCATTCTGGTACTTAAATAGTAGAGGATCAAATCGAACTCACTGCATCAACGTTGACACGCCACCCAACAGCAACTGGGCTCCTTACCTTATGAATCCCATCACTCCACTCAATTGACCCATATCCCCCTTCATAACCGACTCTCTCGTCTCCCACTCCTAAAATGCTAGTAAATGCCACCTCGTACGATAGTGTTTTTTTCTCTTCCCCGAACACCAGCTCATCAGGCCAAACACTAACTTGAACAGATGGTGGTGATATCACTTTCACAACATATACTGCATCCGTCTTCCCGACATTTGTCATGAACCTCTTGTACTTGACCACTTTCGTATTCGAATCAAATACAACCGAGAAAGATGGATAATTCAGATTCCCTGGACCGTTCAACTTCAATGCTCCACAATCCATCGTAGAATTGTCTCCAACAAAAACTGCTATTCTGTTAGCATCGTATCTGATAGCACATAGAAAGGTGAGGTAATCATTATCAACTATGTCGTAAACCAACCCCGGATCAAGGGCTTTGTTGGGGTCCACGTGTCCTGCTCCACGAGCAAACGGAGTAGAGACGTCCCCAGTGGCAAGATCAGTAATTTTACTTCCGTTGTCGTCCAAGTTGTAAGAGGTTGTCATGAGGGCGGATTTCAGGGCAGCAGGGGTCCATCCCGGGTAGGCCTTACGAAGCAACGCTGCCAGACCGCTCACGTGCGGGCAAGACATGGACGTGCCTGAGATTATATTGAATTCTTACCTTCTCGGGTCGATGTCTAAATCGGTTGGACTTGTGAACCCTGTCCAACCCGCTAGTATGTTGACTCAGGGGGCGATCACGTCTGGTTTGAGAATCTCCGCAGTCAGATGGTTAGGGCCACGACTCGAAAAGGCCGCGATCCTCGGCGCTGACGGATTAGTCCCCAACACGGTTCCCCTGAATACTATCCTAGCAGTAGGATTTGGCTCCGACTTGATATAGCTACGTATCTGGTCACCGGCGGTTTTCCCGACCATTGTTGCGGGGATGAGATGTGAGTCGGCGATGAGCTCCTTGCCGTTTTCTTTCAAATTGGCCATTATCATCCCCGCCCCGCCCGCAATCTTAACCGCGCTTCCTTTAGACACCCTGGCATTACCACCTCGGTCGCAGAGGACGATCTTACCTGCAACCTTGGATGGATCCAGCCTCCCTGAGTAACAGTATCGGTTTCCACAGTCTCCAGCGTATACCACCTGTAGGAGCTTCGTATCTATCTCCACAGTCTCTCCTGAATAAAGGGAAACGCCGCCAAACTTCCTACCGTCTCTCAGGACCACGTCCGCCGGAAAATCTCGATCAAAGGTCGACGCGCCAACTCTGAGGATCCACGGAGCGATATTCACTACCGTGTACGGATCAGGGCCGTTGTTCCCAGCGGAGCACGACACGACTATTCCATTCTTAACAGCTCTGAACGCTCCGATGGCAATGGAGTCACGGTCATATTGTGGAGCGTAACCGGAGGCTCCAACGGAGAGAGATATGACCTTGACACCGTCATAGATGGCTTGATCCATGGCTTTCAGTATGTCAGAGTCGTAGCAGCCTGCGCTCCAGCATATCTTATAGACCGCGATCCTTGCTTTCGTCGCCATGCCTCTTGTTATGCCGCCAGCGAAACCGAAAAAGCTCGCATTTCTAACAACCGATCCAGCTGCGGTTGAGGCCGTGTGGGTGCCGTGCCCTTCCGTATCTCTCGGAGACTGAGACGAATCCATGGAGGGGGGGGGGTTTCCTCCTCCTCCTCTGGAGGCTTCATACCCTCGGAAGTAAGCTCTAGCACCGATGATTTTGCGGTTACAGAGAGTGGAAGGGAAGTCGTAAGAAGCCTTGCAGGCGCCTTTCCAGGAAGACGGCATGGGGGAGAGGCCTTCGTCAGAGAAGCTAGGCCTCTCGGGCCAGATGCCAGTGTCGAGCACCCCTATGATGGCATCATCGCCGTAGTCTGAGTTGGGCCAGATTCCGGAGGAGGCGGTGAGGCCAAGGAAGTCAGGAGTGTGGGTGGTGTGGAGGTGGCGAACGTAATCGAGGAGGACAAAGAGGATGCCGGGTTGGGTGAGGAGGTAATCGGCTTGGGAGGGGGTGATGTGGGCAGAGAAGCCGGTGATGGCGTTGCGGTAAGTGTAGATGATTTTTTGAAGAAGGGTTTCCGGTGAGTATCGGGAGGGAGCGGAATATATGGAGGAATATTCGATTGATAATACTACTAGTACTAGCTAGATATTGGAAATAGAGGTCGAAAAGGGCTAGCATGAAATTAATTATGATCATAAAATTAAAGAAAAGAAGAATATTTCAAAAAATTGAAGGGTTATTGTTATGCGTGAATGCATATATATGCATGGTAGGCAGATTCCTTCCTTTAATATATATTAATAAACGATCAGAATCTAAAATTTTAGCATTCATCGAAAAAGGATTTGGTTACAGCAAATGCATATATATATATCTATATATATAATATGTCATTTGAAAATATGAATGCCAATATAATTAGTAATGTAACACGCTTTTTACATTAGACGTCGCTCGCACAACTGTTTCTATTCCATACCAATTAATTTGTGTTTTGTTGCGGGATTAATTTGTCCTTGAAAAAATAATTACTATTGTTGTAAGATTATTGGACTCTTGGGCTTTTCCTTAATGGGCCCAGGTGGGCTTGTAACCCTAACCCTCTATCTATATAAAGAGGGCTAGGGGTCTTGTATTTATTCATACATTCACATATTCATTCATAATAAAGACTATACCGTTCTCCCCTCTCTCTACTTCTGTCTCCCTATATACGTAGCTAATAGTGTATTACAACACGTTATCAGCACTGCTCTCGGAGATCGAAGTACGGATTCTAGATTCAATTTTTAGAATTTTGCTATATCGACCATCACCAACATACCGTGCGAAAGGTACCGATTTTTTTTAAAAACTCAATTTATACCGTAACAGTAGTGTAACCATACGTTATATATTAATGTAGTCACGACTGTAAATTGGTACTGCTGTAATCACCATGTTATGTAATCACCACGTTACTGCTACTAAGTTACTGCTACCCATGTCATAACATAACTACTTCTTAATGGTATTACGTTATATATATATATGCTACTGTGCTCTTACGTAATATATATATATGTGTACTACTGCATGATTACTAATCTAGAATTAGAAGCCTGTAATCTTGTTTATGCTACTAGTACTGTAATTGATTTAAAACATGTATAAACAGAAACAGGACCGGTGTTATATTTTGTTTATTAAACATACTAATATGCATCTGTCATACTATATATGTTACAAACTGAAACGTATGTACTGATTTGTAATTCTCTGAAAGCTGTAAAATTACTCAAGGACTAAACTGAAACTTGTCTGAAATTCTGGACTGTATATGTAATAATGCTGTAAATAGATATATAGTTTGCTGTAATTACACGCATGGTCCTGTAGTATAATACTTATACGAAAACAGTACATATGGTTGATAAAGATACAATATTTGGTACATATACACACACATGCATATAATTTTTTTTATTAAAAGGCAAACGGATAAAAGAATAAAAATTGCATGTTAATTGAATAAATTGATATGTTTCCATGTAAATTTAACCCCTTTGCATGTTAAAATATTTTTTTTTACCATATATAGAATTGATTGGTAATTAAAAATATATTACTTCCTTGCATGTTAAAACTACCATGTATAGAATTATTCATATGGCGATAAACATAGATAATTGATTGATATCTTGTTAGCATAATCATATTTTTTTGATATTACCATATATATAAATATCACATATGCCAGTAAATTATTAGATTAGATCTAATTGATTTGATTAATATGTTAGAATCTTCATGAATTGATTGATAATCTTAAATAGATTTGATTTGATATGTTAGAATCTTTATAGATTGATTGATAATCTTAAATTGATTTGTTTATAACACCAAATCTATTGCATGATTAGATAGATTCTAAAATATATTTACTGCATGTTTATATATATATGGTTAATCTAGATATATATTGTCTATTTTATTAATTTTATTGCCATATATAAAATGCGAAAATCGTATATATTCACATTTAAGTTGGAAAAATTATGAATCTTCCCCAAATAGGCTCACCTATTTGGATACGATGTCTAGGAAAGATAAAGGCGGAAGTCGTTCTCCTAATGAGGTCGGTTTTTAAGAGGCATTCGTGCCCACCCCCCTCACCGTCTTTCCTGGTCGTGTTCAAATAGAGCTACCGAAAGGGGTTGAGTAAATAATAATTTCCCCGAATGTGTCTATATAGATATGTATTCGCCGAATTGGTGTCTCAGGATCGACCTGTCGTTCGATCAAAGAGAACCTCTTCACTTAAAAGCAAAACTTGTTTTTCGAACCTGTCGTTTCGAAATAAAGTTTGTGCTTATACAAACCATAAACATATAAACCAGTTGTTTTATATGATGACTAATCCAGTCTTTATTTTCTTTTCTCCTGTTGTAGAAAAATGTCAATCAAGCTTGACTTTCCAATTTTGGATGCTGCCGGCAAGAACTACTTGGATTGGAGTCAGGATATCCAAAACCATTTAGATGCCCAAGGCTTATTGGATGTCATATATGATGAGGAGGAGCGTGAAATGGAAGTAACGCGTGAAATGAGTGCTCGGGCGATGATTCTGTTTCGCCGCCACTTATCAAACGCCATGAAATCTGAGTTCATAGCGACCACCTCACCAAAGGCATTATGGGACTCTCTGAAAGAGCGTTTCGACCACCAAAAGACCATTTGGCTTCCTGAAGCCCGCCGTGATTGGCTGAATCTGCGATTTCAGGACTTTGAAAGCGTTGAAAAATATAACGCTGAAGTATGCAGAATTCGTGCTACTCTCCAATACTGTGGTGAAACGCTCACCGACAGTGACTTATTGGAGAAAACGTACACCACATTTCCTAGTTCTGACATCTTGCTCCAAAAGCAATATCGTCAGTCTAAATTCACCAAATTTCCCGAGCTTATCACCCAGTTGTTATTGGACGAGAAGAATAGTCTCATTTTAATGATGAACAGTAATTCTCGTCCTGCTGGTTCAAAGGCAATTCCAATGCCTGATGCTAATGCTGTTCGTGGACCTCATCCACGATATGGGAAACGAGAAAAGGGCCAGTCGTCCCGTCAGCCAAGGAACAGGGATGAGCGTAATGCTCGTCCAGCCAAGCGAGGTTTGGACAATCGTTCGAACCGAGGACCTGTGGCTCCTCCTAGGCAGTCTCGTGGTGGTAGGAACAATCGGGCCAGTCGTCCCAAAGCAAGAGATCCGGCCGCTATGCCAACTCTGTGCTATAAATGTGGTGGAAATGGTCATATGCAAAGGACTTGTAGGGCAACTCCCCAAGAAGTCGAAAACTACCACAAGGGTAGAAGGGTCGAAACCAACATGATTGAAGCTAGTGCAAAAGAAACTCTTGAGACCCCTGACTTTGAGGCTCACATGGAAGAATAAAGTTTTTTTTTCTTCGTTTCTTTTTAATAATTGAGCTGTTTTGCTCCTGGATTATGTTATTTCAATTCCATTTCGGATTATGTTTTTTCCTTTGGATATTGTTCATTTCTTTTGGATTATGGTTTGTTTTATGGATAATGTTTTGAACATTTCTCGTATAATTTAAAGTTATTTCATTGAGCAATTCCTTTTATTCGTGTGACCGACTTTAAATTATTTTACTTTTAGGCATGTATTGTGGGGCAGTTGATTGTCTGGTTGATAGTGGCACTACACATACTATCTTAAAAGATAAATCGTTTTTTATCAACTTTACGCCTAAAGTAACCTCAGTGACAACAATTTCGGGCCCGTCGACCCTTGTTGAAGGCTTTGGTAAAGCTAAATTCACGTTGTCAAATGGTACTCCTGTTGAAGTATCTGAGGCCTTATATTCTCCGAGGTCCAGTCGTACCTTGTTGAGCTTTAAGGATATCCGAGAAAATAAGTTTCATCTTGAAACTGCTCGTGAAAATGGTATTGAATACCTTCACATTACCTCCACTCAATACGACCAAAAGCGTATTCTGGAGAAGTTGAGATGTCTTTCAAGTGGTTTGTATGTTACTACAATCCAAAACTTTGAAAGCAATCTAATCATTCGGCGGGCGCCTATTGATGAGAGCACTTTTATGCTATGGCATGACCGGCTGGGACACCCGGGTCAAAATACGATGCTTCGAACGATGAACGCATCTCATGGGCATCCTCTTGGAGGAAAGAATTTCGTGATTAATCCGAAAAGCCTATGCCAAGCATGCTCGATTGGAAAGACTAATCTCAAACCAATTCGTGTGAAACCTACAAAATTGGTTTCCCAATTCCTTGAAAGAATTCAAGGAGATATTTGTGGACCTATCCAACCAACTTGCGGACCATTTAAATATTTTATGGTTTTGGTTGATGCATCGACAAGATGGTCACACGTAGCTTTGTTGTCCACAAGAAACGCAGCGTTTCCAAAACTCCTAGCCCAGATCATTAAATTGAGGGCTCATCATCCGGATTATCCGATAAAGTCTATTAGACTTGATAATGCCGCGGAGTTTACATCGAAAACTTTCGATGACTACTGCATGACTTTGGGAATTAATCTTGAACACCCAGTTGCGTATGTTCATACCCAAAATGGCCTTGCAGAAGCTTTCATTAAGCGATTGCAAATGATTGCTAGGACTTTGGTTATGCGCACCAAACTTCCTATTTCTGCGTGGGGCTATGCCATTTTGCATGCTGCTGCGTTGGTCCGTCTGAGGCCCATGGCCACCCAACCACTATCTGCGTACCAGTTGGTAACTGGATATGAGCCCGATGTCTCACATTTACGCGTGTTTGGGTGTTTAGTCAATGTTCCAATTGAGCCGCCTAAGCGTTCCAAATTTGGACCTCAGAAACGACGGGGCATATATGTCGGTTATGAATCCCCGTCCATAATACGCTATTTAGAGCCCTTGACAGGAGATCTCTTTACCGCTAGACATGCGGATTGTGACTTTGATGAGACACTCTTCCCGTCGTTAGGGGGAGAAATGCACGTTAACGTTGATAAGGAACGACGTGAATTAACGTGGCATGTACCCACTATGTCTCATCTAGATCCCCCAACTGCACATAGTGATAAGGAAGTGCAGAGAATCCTAGGTCTGCAAAATGTTGCAAATCAAATGCCAGACGCATTTAATGACCTAGCGAATGTCACGAGATCACATATACCTGCTGCAAATGTGCCTGCAAGGATAGACGTCCCAGTGAGACGCCATGTTCCGTTTGAACACGTTGCTCCGGTTGTACCCACCGAGCAAAGGACGCTGCCGTCGGCCGTCCAGTCCGCCGCCCTTCCGAAAAAAAGAGGAAGGCCGTCCGGTTCCAAGGATGTTCTGCCTCGAAAGAGGAGAAATCCTGTCGCATCTGTTTTGCCACACGAGATCATTAAGGATCACGGTGATGTATTAGAGAAGCGTGTTCCAGATGAAACACTAGTTCCTAATCATCATGATAACCTCGAAATATCTGTCGATTATGCTAGTTTAGACGATATTTTGAAGCGAAACGAGACTGTCATCGATGATGTGTTCATATACGCAGTGGCCACTGACATTATGAACAATGATGACATGGAACCTCGTACCGTTGCTGAGTGTCAGCGAAGAACGGACTGGCCTCAATGGAAACAAGCAATCCAGGCTGAATTGGATTCCTTAACGAAACGAAGCGTGTTTGGACCTGTCGCTCCAACACCGCCCAATGTTAGACCAGTTGGTCATAAATGGGTTTTCGTAAGGAAGCGTGATGAGAATAATGAGATTGTTAGATACAAAGCTCGCCTTGTGGCGCAAGGTTTCTCTCAACGCCCTGGAATTGATTACGATGAGACGTATTCTCCCGTAATGGACGTTATAACGTTCCGCTACTTAATCAGTTTAGTAGTTTCCGAAAAACTGAATATGCAGCTCATGGATGTGGTCACAGCGTATCTCTACGGGGATCTGGACACAGAGATTTACATGAGAGTCCCTGATGGACTTAAGTTGCCTGAATCAAGTAGTTCCCGTCCACGGAACACGTTCTCGATTAGACTGAGACGATCACTATATGGATTGAAACAATCCGGACGGATGTGGTATAACCGTCTAAGTGAATACTTGATCGGCGTGGGATATGTTAATAATGAACTATGCCCATGCGTGTTCATAAAGAAATCCACTTCAGGATATGCGATTATCGCAGTCTATGTAGATGATATGAATCTCATAGGAACCTCGAAAGAGTTGTTCGAAACTGCTGAAATCCTGAAGAAGGAATTCGAGATGAAAGATCTTGGGAAGACACGGTATTGCCTCGGCCTGCAGATCGAGCACCGTAAAGATGGAATTTTAGTCCATCAAGAAAGTTACACCCAAAAGGTGTTGAGGCGCTTTAGTCATAGTGATGCTAAGCCGTCCTCTACTCCCATGGTCGTCCGCTCTCTAGACATTAATAAGGACCCCTTCCGTCCAAAGGAGGACGATGAAGAGATATTGAGCCCTGAGTGTTCATATCTGGGTGCAATAGGCGCACTATTGTACTTGGCCCAATGTACTAGACCGGACATCTCGTTTGCTGTGAATTGTCTAGCTCGACACAGCACCGCGCCAACACGCCGCCACTGGACTGGCATAAAAGACATTTTCCGTTACCTTAGAGGTACTACGGACATGGGCTTATTCTATCCCTTTGCGTCGAGTGGATCTAGCTCCATTGATCCTCGAAATAACGCAACCCTTGTCGGCTATGCCGATGCTGGTTTCTTATCAGACCCGCACAAGGGACGTTCCCAATCTGGTTATGTCTTTACCATTGGGAACACGGCGATATCCTGGAGGTCTCGTAAACAGACTCTAGTGGCCACTTCGACTAACCACTCCGAGCTACTCGCGCTCTATGAGGCGACTAGAGAGTGTGTCTGGCTTCGAGCAGTTATTGGTCATATTCGAAGCACCTGTGATCTAGCTTACGATCATGATGAACCAGTTGTTATTTATGAGGACAACACCGCTGTGATTGATCAAGCGAAACATGGTTATATCAAAGGTGATGCCACTAAGCATATTGCGCCAAAGTTGTTCTTCACACATGAACAACAAACGCTTCAAAAGATTGAAGTGAAGCATATTGGTTCAGAGAATAACCACGCTGACTTGTTCACCAAGTCACTGCCAAAGCATTCTTTTCAGAAGCACGTACGGGCGATTGGCCTACGTAGGCTATCTGAGCTACCTTAGAGCGACATTTTATGTCGGAGTCGAAATCCTCGCACCCTGTCGTGTGCAAGTGAGGGGGAGCATCCTGTTGTATGCATGTGTACTCTTTTTGTCCTTAGTATAAGGTTTTTCCCACTGGGTTTTCCTTGACAAGGTTTTTAGCGAGACACGTTCCATGTTATACCTCACTAAGGATTGCCTAAATCAGGGGGAGTATCCTGTCGTATACTTCTTACCACTGTGTACTCTTTTGTCCTTCGACCAGAGTTTTTTCCCACTGGGTTTACTCTGGCAAGGTTTTGATGAGACACCTGTTTTGTGGTTGATCCCCTACGACTACCATTGTTGCACTCTTTTTCCTTCGATCAGAGATTTTCCCATTGGGTTTGCTCTGGTAAGGTTTTGATGAGGCACACTGTTTTGTGGTTAGTTACTTACATAGTATTTTGGCATATATCATTCAGCTACACAAATTCTCTTAGGTACCGGTTTTGTCCCACACCGGGTTTTCCGGCCCTAAGGTATTTATGTGTTTAGCACTGCGAATGAACTCGACTCAGATCGACTGCATGAAGACGAAGAATTCAAGACGTCCAAAGGGGGAGTGTTGTAAGATTATTGGACTCTTGGGCTTTTCCTTAATGGGCCCAGGTGGGCTTGTAACCCTAACCCTCTATCTATATAAAGAGGGCTAGGGGTCTTGTATTTATTCATACATTCACATATTCATTCATAATAAAGACTATACCGTTCTCCCCTCTCTCTACTTCTGTCTCCCTATATACGTAGCTAATAGTGTATTACAACAACTATTATATAGTATATAATTGCATATATTACTACCTCCAGGATTTTTCACATTCACAATTTTAAACATTGTAGTATAAATAAAAGTAGTGGGGTACATTATTTGTATTTAATTAAATAATTCGTGTCCACGTACGCATGCAGTACTTAGAAGTCTAGACATCCAAAATTTGTATTTAATTAATAATAAGTATTTTATTATATAACTGATCAGAGACTCCAGGAGAGAGAGAGACAATCGGGGGAGTTATTTTTTCATTGGTTTATTTACTAATAAATATCTAAGGATCCGGAATTGTAAATCTCACGTCTTACGTGGCTGGGCTTTCCTGTAATTTTAATATTGATTAAATAAACAAGCCGATTTTAATATTGATTAAATAAACAAGCCAATTGGAAATAGCCACGTATGACCCGGGATTGTCAGTTACACGTCCTACATGACTATTAACCTCACCAAATTGAGTTATTGGTACTTTTCAGAAAACAGCAACATTGGTGCAATATCGGCTAGATGATGGTACACTGCTATTCGTGCAAGATCTGTATTGTGACGCTAGAGTATTGGTCTCTTGAACTCGTTTACGATGTCGTATCAACGAGATTGTTAAGCATTCATTCTCTTGTGATGGTTTCACCATTATTACTCTCATCTTGTACGTATGCCTTTCTAGACCTGTTTACTTTTGAACTTATTGTTCATGTAAAATTTATTGGTTCGCCGGTAGCCATCCGAGCAGCTAATAGATTATATAAATGAACATGTGACTTATGCCAGGGTCCGCGTCATGGCAAAATTTCAACTCTTAAAACAAGTTGCACCAATTCTTACCAATTTCATTACACTTGTTACTATACCAAGGACATAAACAGCAAAAGCAATAGATAGGTAATTTTTCATAAATTGAATCCATCCGACTGCCGACTTGGTTTTCCAAACCCACAAGACCATGATAGTATAGAACTATCCGATCCATGATATGGATCTGATGGCGACAATCACATGTCATAATCAGTACATAAAGTCAAGTATAAAATCTAGAACAAAAGAGATGAACTGTTCGAACCGAACCCATAAAAAATGAAAATGAGATCTTGTAACAAGAAAATTCCAAGTGTCATTTTGGGTTTTTAACCTATCTGACCATTTTAAAGAAAACTTATTTACAATTATAAGACACTTTTTCTAAAGTTATGAACTAACTGGAGGGACTAAGCTCCCAAACCCAACAATTGGTATTTTTGCTACCTATCCAAGGCAAACTGGTTAAGATTTAAGAATGGTACAATAATTTACAAGTTTCTTTTGTTGATGCTTATCCTTTGTTTTCTTTTTTATATTGTATCGGATGTATTCTATCTCATATCTCTCTAATGTTTGATCTCACGCCATCTATTCTTTGCTAAGAAATTCACATCCTTTGGATGGGAATCGGGATATAATGGCAAGAAACCGTAACTCTGATCTGCAAGACTGGCGTAAATCTTTCAATGGAACAATTCTCCATAACTAACCCAGTTCACGAACCTCTCGGAATACTCTTCTGGAACATCAGGGTTCTGTTTAATTGGAAAAAATCAAAATGAGTGTCATCAGTCCTGGTAAGCAAGCATTCTACATTGGATTAAACTTGACGACTGCAGCAATCTATAGAGTAGAAATGCTACAAAAAGTCACATATCAAGGGAAAAGACGGTCTAGACAAACTCATTTTCTTGTTACTACAATTCAACAACTTTGGAGTCAAATTATGCTAAACAAGAGACGGTAGATTTTTAAAACAAACAAACATGCCTAGATGATAAACACTAGTTATATGCGCGACTCATTATGAAAGTATAATACGCACTGGATTAATCTCAATCTGAGGCCTGGAGTATGACTGCTGGTTCTATTTTCTTTGGGGTGTGACTTGCGACAACAAAAAAGAAGTGACCCCCAAGTGCGAAAGAAGTAGATGTAGCAATTAATTATAAAAATGCATACGACTATGTAAGTATATAAATTCAGGGACACGATATTTTTTTTTGGTTTTAATAAATTTCCGTTTTTACTTTTCACGCCCAAAAAAAAAAGGAGTAGCATAGATTGAGCTTAAACCCTTTCTACATTAAGGGACGTTGCATATGTCATTGCTGGATTAAACCGAATAATATGCAAAGAATTACAGACCTTCAAGCTCGATCCAGGCTCAAGCAGAGAGGAGTCTGATTCTGTTTTACTTATTGCCGCAAAGCTATCTGATGACAAATTCGCAACTGGAGAGGAGCTTATCAGGGTAGATCTGCAATACAAAAAAGTATTGAGAGCATAAAAATTTTATAATCAATCGTCAGCATCCAATTTTATCATGTGAATACCATTTTACCAGGAAACAATAGCACCTCTTGAAGAGCATAATTACTAATCAGAAACAAAGTGATTGCTAGTAAAAGGGAAGTGCCCGATAATCTTTGAAAGCAAATATGAGAGGCACTCTTCCATACAAATACTGAACCAATTGAGAAAAACAAAGGTCTCCAGTCAAACATGGGTCCAATGAGATGGTGACATATCACCCTCTAAAACATGTGGTTTTCGTATGTGTAGCATTACCCATAACGAAAACAGTAGGTATATTGTTATGCATCAAATGTAATATTTTCTTTTATTTTTTAAGATCAGAGTACATGAGGTTTTAAACTTTACCATATGCAAGTCTTCTTATGTGAGTCTGAAACTAAAGACAAAGTTTTGCGTTTAACCGCGGCTTTATGTACAACCAGGTTACATGTTACAGGTTACAGGTTACAGGTTACAGGCCTAGGGCTGATAATGAGGCGAAACGAGACGAAAACGGTCTATTTTGTTTTCATTTCGTTAAGTTTGAGCTTTTTCGTTATTGTTTCGTTTGAGGTTTACTGGACTAACCGCGCCTTATGCCATCGCAGACGCAAGTACGTATTGACATAAAAAAAAGTTTTTTTTTCTTTCAAAATTTCCAGCTTTGGGGCTTGTTTGGTTGCAATTTAATCTCAGGGTTGTGTACTCTTTAGTACATAACTTAAGTGCATTTGGTTGGCACCTTTAAAGATTTAGCTTATTTGGTTGTTTGGGATGAAGACAGTTTTTTCGGCCTTAAATAAGCCGGCTTATAAGCTTAAAAAGTGAAATTTCACGAAACGAAGAGCTGTGACCATTATCACCTCGTTTACTAAACGAAATGTATATTTTCGTTCATTATCATTTCATTTAGTAATGAATGAAACTGAGCCGAGATCTTAACGAAACGAACACGAAATTTTCATGAAAATTTTGCCTCATTCTCACCCCTAGTTACAGCTATAGAGCTAAAAGTGAGGACAACAATGCAGTGAGTAAATACAGGACGGGAAACAAGTCAGAAGTAACTAAAACATTAGCACATGTTTTTCTTGGTTTAAACTATTTTATTGGAAAGTTAAATGAAAGTGCACAAATTTAGTAACAGGTAACAAGACATAAAGTGAGAAAGTCTCAAGAATCACCTCTCATATGCGTCTTCTTCCCATGAATTTCCAGATGAAGAAAGCAAATCCTTATCAAGAAAATTTGACCATTTCAACAATTGCTTTTCCTTTTTATTGTTAAAAACAAAATTGCTGTCAAGGGTTTGATCCGGTTGAATATCCGGGAAAAGCTGTCTGGTTGACATTGAAGGGGTATACCTACCAAAAATAGCCAACGACAAACAGGAATAAGCAAATACTGAAAGTGGAAACCAACATATGACATAACTACAATCTCCCAAGCACACCTGTTGATATCCAATAACCAAAGGTAATGAAGAGAGTTACCAAACTGGCAAACTAGAATACTAGATATGATCTACTGATATACGCAAGAACTGTGAAAAAGAGTAATATTATGGACAAAATGCCTCATCATGGCATTGAAAGGTGAACTGGGTCCTCTCAATTTTTCCTAACATAAACCAGTGTTGAAACATCATTCTGCAATTGACTTGCGCCCAAAACAACAACAAAAAACTCGCCATTTAGATGTCACTTTTCTGTGAAAAGTGGAAATATTCCAAGATCACAAGGCAACAAGAAACTGAGCAAGATACAAATGATCAAGATCTACACATTGTTACTGAATATAAATGAACTAAATAGTCCTAGTATAGAATTAGAACCACTCCCAATAAATTAAACCAATTTACTTAAGAGGTTAATTACTTTTGCTTTGTGCGCGTTGTATGAATATATTAAAAACTGATCTGCCAGATAGGCTTAGTCAGATGTTAAAGGACACTCTTGAAAGGTGTACAATTAGGAAAAGTGGCAAAAATTCACCTGGAATAGGAAAAGTCAGTCCCACAAGTTGAGATTTCTGGTGTTGATTCAGAAATACCCTTCCTACCACCACCATTCCACTTATCAAATGAAGGGTGATTCGCAAAATATTCAGTCTGTCCAACATCAGTTTTTTCTTCAATTTCAGAGTTGCTTTCAACAAAAATGTTGCCATCTGATAGTGACCTCTTCAGTACCGCCCTGCCATACATACAAGTATTGTTATGAAGGTTTGTAGGGAATGATTTTTTAGTAACCATCTTTATTGCCTAACTAAAGTATACAGTTTCAGACATCATTACATCAACAAGAACTATCGGAATATGTTATTTACAAGTCCTTCGTATATGTGAAATAGCGACCTATCTAACTGTGTACTACACCCATGTATAATCAATGTTTCCCTACTTCATCGCTTAATTAAGCCTGATTAAAGGAGACTAACTGTTAATTTTAATTTTGGGATGAAAACTTACCCCGGAAATTTTCAATCTCTGAATTCTAAGCTTCTAGAAATTAATTTAGTACTGCCCTTACCATACACAAGCTATGCTATTTAGATAGGTAGCATACCCAGTTATGGATTTGTAAGGTAATGATATTAAATTAACTACCTAGAGTTTATAACTAAAGTTTTAAGTTCTAGATACCATCACATCAACAAGAAGCTGTCGGTATCTGTTCATGCTCCAAATGTAAGAATCTGTTGATGATGGAAAGCACATAGATTGAAAATCATACCAACAAGATTTCTAGGACGATGTTCAGTATGACTTCCTCACAAGTGTGAAGTAGCTACCGACTTGTGTGCTAAGCCACGTAAAATTAAGATTTCCTACTTTAAACACTCAATTAAAGCTTGATTATTGGAGACACTGTTAGTCTTAACTTGACATGAGAAGTGCCAATCTCCACATGCTAGGGTTAGAGAAGGTGATGATCACGCACAACTTCAAAAGTTTTCAAACATGAATTCTAACAGCTAAAGAGTTTGTTGCAAAGTTAGATCGTCTGTCATATCTCTAGATGTAAATCTTGTCTCAACGATGTTTTAATCAGGGATGGAAGATTAATGTAGATCTGAAAGCTTGTGTACTTCGACCAGGAGACCTTTGTTATTTAAGAAAGAGAACACACTATAACGTAAAGAAAAATGCAAAATTTGACGACATAAACAAAGAGCTAGAACCAACTATAATAGTTTTCTTCTCTTCCAAAAAATTCTGAATGACTAGAGATTGCTGCTTTTTAAATCCTATCTCCTGTCTAATATCGTCTTTGACACTAAAATTTAAATGAGATAACACAATACAAGTACCAAAATCACCTTTCATTTTCATCTGCAAAATTGGAACTTTGCCTTCCTATAACATAATGCTGATCTGAATTGAGTTCCCAAAGAGCTGGTTTACCAGACTGAGGTTGAAAATAACCCAAGAACCTGCTCACAGATAAAGCCCAATGAATTTTTACAGTCAGAAACAAGATGATATGATAACTACCCCTAACAGTATTACTCAAAGGACAGATACAAAAAAAATGCACAAACAAGATTTTCTAAAATATCTCTCCGGGAATACCAAAAAAAAACAGGGAAGCTTCCCTAAATACTAATATACTATTAAAACACAAAAGTCGAAGATGGCAGATACTCCCATTCCTGTCAACTCAAACAAAAAGGGAAAGGTAGACTAGTTGCAAGAAACCCATTTTTCCCCTTTTACCCAAAAAGAGAACTTACACATTGATTGCGTCTTGCTTTTCAAAATCCATGTAGACATTACTGTAGTACCGCTGTAGAGTCCTGAACAGCTCCTGGGACTGAGTAGCTGCTTTCCATTGACCTCTTCTCTGACAGAAGATCTGTTTCAAATTCCAAATAATGATAATGAAAACAAAGGATAGTAACAAAGTTTCTAATAATCTGTGAACCATCATTAGGAGAGGTACCTTATTGTGTGCTGCTGATCCACCATATTGTAGTGCAAGTGTGTCACCCATTCTTTCATATAGTCTCATTATATCCTCGGCCAAAGGGGAATCCAAGTCAACGGTTGTGTCATTTATAAAACCTAAAGCATGCAATTGCTGCCCAAGAGCAACCAACCCAAACGCATATTGGGCAACGTTTGTTCTATCTAAACAATCAATGCAGTTGGTTCTCAAAACACCTCTTTGGAATATTGGGCGATTTCCAAGATTATTGCTTTTAATACTATTCTTTCCTTCAATAAATGATGCCTGGAGACCATCAGAGTGGTCCAAAACACTTGAATTGCCACCGTCGCTATGCCTGCATCAAGATTTCGGTAGATATTTAGTTGTCTGTTCACTTCCTGCTACTAACATAAGAAAAAAATATATCTAGATTTTGATGGCTTAGACAACTTACTTGGAATTCGAATAGTTAAACAACCCATTTGACTCTGAAGTTGGTGCAACTTGGCAGGAAAAAAATCCAGTGTAGTTGAGTGCATATGCAGCCACTTTGCATAAAAGCGATAAGACATCTACTTGTTTGCTTAAAAAAGGAAATCACATATAAGTCAATAACATGGTCAAATCAAAATTGAAAGTAAGCACCAAACATAAAAGCTAACGTACGTCTTTGAGTATTTGTTCAGATCCCAGTGCAGAAACTTCAAACGGTTATCTTCCGTTAAATCTTTATTGATCAAGGAAATTGCAAAAGCAAACTCTGCACGAAGTATGGATTCTCTAGGCTTCTTCTCTTCAGTCTTTTCAACACATCCATCAGGAAAAAGACAAAGCACTTTTTCAAATTTATAATTAACATAAACATGTGCTCTAAGAAACTACAAGCTGTGTGTCATCAAATGCATGAAACTGTACCTTGATCAAATTCAGTATAATGATTGGCTTTCCATATCTCCTGATAAGATTCTCAAAGTGAAGTCTAGTGGCCTGGTAGTCCTGGTCTTTGTTTGATACTGAAAAAACACAAAGTGCGTTACTTAATTAAGACGGGGAATCCCAAATCAATATGGAAAATCGCTATGACCGTATCAGTATAGCTTACATATGATGTCTGGCTTAATGTTCAATTTTGAAGTTTCCTGTGACCAAAAAAGAGGTATGGAACCCCTGTTTTGCACAACGGAAGTTATTTGCATTGCGCTTCCTTCAGGGAGGTCTTCAAACACTATTTGTTCAGTCTCAACATCATTAGCTACACGCCCTTTTTCATTCACACCTCTTTTCAAGTACCTACATATAAACAAGCAAATCAGATATTAAATCCAACACCTCAAAGCATGAACAACTTAGTTTCGAACATATATGTTTTCTTAGAGAAGCAGTAATGAGTAAGAAAGAACAACAGCTCATATGTATTGTCCTGTAGGTGAAAAAACGCCAGTACCTGGTCCCAGCATAATGACGTGATCGCCTAGCAATAAGGGTAAACTTAAACTCCCTTCCGGATATAGATAGCTTGACCTGTTAACGCAAAAGAAGGAGAATATGGGTTAGAAAAAGTTTGGAAATTTCATTCCTTGCCGTAAAAAGAAAAGACGTACTCATTTGAATCAACCAAAATGATATTTTGAGCAATTACACAAAACCAAGACAATGCCACAGATGCTGATGATATGCTCGATTGTACGATGCAATCAGACAAATGGAGGACGCTTACTGCCAGGTCAGCACCTAACAGTAGTTATGATGTTTACTAAAAGGAGTATACATACTTTATTATTTTTCAAACGGTGGTTACCTGTTTGAAAAAGCCATAAACCAATGCAACCGTCCATAAAGAATTCTTAAGGTGATTTCGGATACCACTAGTTAAGAACTCATTCCAGACAAACATAGTGTCGTACAATGTCTGTCCTGATTCGTAATCGTACAGGTTCTTCTGAAGACTGTGCATGACCCGGTACGAGTAGCTAAAGTAGAAATCCTTCGTCAGATCCACCGAGCAAAGGAGCTTCTTGTATCTATATAATCAAATGGAAAAGGAAATTTAATCATTAAATAACAACATAGAAAAAAATAACCGTGGAAGGATGAAAAAGAAAGCAAAATGAAATAGAAATATAATTGTAGTTTCAACCAGCTGAAAAGTGAAAAGGGGGAGGGGGAAAAAAGAAGAAGCAAAGTTCCCTCCCACGTAAACCCAAGATGGTACCTTTGCCTCATTCAAATGTTATATTACATCACAACCTCTATGAAGTACGGCCCTGTTACTTCCGCTGGTACAAACTCGCAATAATAACGAAGAAACCAAATAATAGCTGCAAAGTGTGCGCACAGCACAGAAGAACAAATAAATAATATTTCAAAAGTTCATGTAGTTGTTAAAGTACGCCAATTGATAAATAGTTGGAGAAACGCGGTACTGCTTTTAACAATCCATGTGGTCGATTAACACTGAACATATAGAAACAAGAATAGTACAAAGATTCGATGTGGGAGCTTGTTTACTATCAGCATAAATACCTAATCTTAAAACTTGTCTATAAAGAACTAAATAAAAATCAAACACAAATGGTAAATATGGAATACAATTCCATATTGTGAGTAGTAATTGTTTATATATCCTTAGAAATACCGGCGAGACTTTACATTTACACACAGAATTGACAAAAGACCTGTTCTCATTCTTAGAAAATTCCATATTGGACCGCACAGTAGAATTTGGTATCGGAATCATTTCACTCCTAGATATGGCATACACTGCATGCCCACATATTCTGCCAATCTTCCTTCTTTTCGTTATAAGCAGCATGTAGTAAGGCCCCAAGAATTTTATGAACCCTGAAATCAGAAGGACCAAAAAAATGATAAGAAATGTAGAAACAAAATTGAACATGCAGTCATTAAAAGCCAAGTAAAATAAAATATACCAACTATTCCGTAGCACATTGTGACCAATTTAAGACCTCCAGTCGACTTGTTTCCTTCATGTACTCGTCTTAGCAGATCACGGCATTCAATATCAGAGTAATTTGTCGGATCTTCGAGAATATCAAGCTCGCAAGGTTCTGACCTGTCAATCTTCAACACTTTCCAGCTGTCGCTGTTTTTATTCCATCCAATCATATAGAAGTTCTGTTGCAGGTAAAAAAAAAGTTGAATATAAGTAACTCAAACAAATATGCTTTCTCCTTATTATTAAACGTGTATGCACAGTAGATACTTCCAAGTCCTAACCAACTTTTCGGGAAAGAATCGACTCATAACCAGAAAAAGAACCTTAAAAGTAAGCATCAGCTGCATCATAAGTTTAGTCCAAATAAAAGATGACACCAAATTAAGAAGCAGAAAAGGATTCAATATCGAGGGTGATCCTTATGATACACCTAAATACGTCCTGGAATAAATGCTTATGATGGGAAATATAACAAACAGGGAGTGGAAAAGAGCTTTTAATGACAATTGAACCATTAGTTCATACAATTTGGCATAATTTATGACAAACATGGTTTTGGTACTGTTTTTCAATGTGAATATCAACCATGGACATCAAAATTATTAAGGCAATAATGAACTCTTCTGCTAAATTGACTAGTTTAATATTTGTGAATTTGTCCCTTCAAAGACGAGCATTCCATTTTGTGCTAGTATTTCTGTATCTTGCTTCTGTGACTTGGGAAGTGTCGAGCCAAACCAATTGATAGGAAACGTACTCTATGGCATTTGAAATTGAATGCACTAAAAAACTTCGTCCAGGACAATCAATCTATTCAAGTGCACGTTTTATGGTAGAGCTAGTGAGTTGTCGATACATAATATGATAAACTCCTAGTGGACAGAATGGATGCAATTGCACGGCCAGTTATAGGAGTTGTCTAAGATTAGATTAGATTAGATTAGATTGTTGTAACTGTAAGAAGCTCTCGTCTATAAAAAAAAAAAAACTACATATAACAAACAGCAAATGGCAGTTTGACATTACAACGGGATGACAGATAGATACACGCTAGTGCAACCTAATTGATAGATAAGACAGAAAATGATGCAGTTTGGTTTGGTTTGGTTTGGTGCATAAGAAATAGGAAAATCTACAAACAAAAAAAAAAAACAGTTGAAACCAAATACAGTAAATTTACATGTTTGAGGGTGAGGAACAAGTTTAGGGTATAAGATTGAACACATATTAGCATGCATTTATATGTTTGTCAACCATATATGCATAGGCAAAAATAAAATGAAATAAAATAAAATAAAATAAATAGGCTTAGACATTGTCGGGTGCCATAGTCCACACAAAGTTTAAGAAGAGAATAAAATACTGAAAAGTGATACTCCAGAACATGGGATAAACCCTAACAAAAAATGGACATGAACACACACACAGATATATATATGTATGTATGTGTGTGTGTGTGTGTGTGATTATAAAAAAAGAGAAGAAAGTAATGATGATGATGATGATGATTAAAAAAAGAGAGAGAGAGAAGAAAAGGAGGAGAGAGAGAGAGAGAGAGAGAGAAGTACAGAGAGGGTGTCGTATAGCTTGAACTTGTGAAGGAACGGTGATGATGATGGGTTGTTGTTGTTGTTGTTGTTGTTGTTGATATTATGATGATGATTAAAAGAGTAGTGATGTTGGTTTGATGTTGTTGTTGATCCCATACTCCCTTTTCTACTCTCTTTCTTCTTTCTTCTTTCTTCTTTCTTCTTCTTCTTCAATTACCCTACTTAAACCCTTACAAATATATAAACAAAACAACCCTAATTTCTCATTCTCCCCCTTCTCCCTTCTCCTTTGCAATTAACAAATAAACAAACGATCCTCTCCCTTCTCTCTCTCTCTCCCTTCCCTTCCCTTCCCTTCCCTTCCCTGTTATATATATAAATATATATATATATATATATAGAGAGAGAGAGAGAGAGAGATGAAGAGAGGTTAATAAAAGGAAAGGAGTAGCCTGTAATAATAATAATAAGAAGGAAGCAAGGCAAGGTTTGGTTGGTTGTTAGAGACTCGGTTATATATTTTATATATATATATATAGGAATCGTGATTAGATTAGATTAGATTAGATTAGATTAGATATAGAGAAACGAGAGAAGCTGTATGTATGTATACGTGGGTGTATGTATGTATATGTGGGTGTGTGTGGGGGTGGGTTGTAAAATAAAATAAGTAGTAGTAAATTTCAAACAGCTTTTAATATTTACTAAATTTATATATATATATATATATATATATGTTACACGTAAAATCCATGTAGTCAGTTCAGTGGTTGTGGGTGGAGTAATTAATTAGACAACTTCTGCTGTAATATCATTAAAAGAACCTTGGACTTTTAATTATAGCAGCAAATACTACAATAGCACACAACTTCACCTTCACGCCACTGTTTGGACAAATATCATATTTGAAACTCATATACATCAATCATATTCATATTGGTTTTATAATATAGTCTATGAAGAATGGCTAATTCGTGATTGGACGGACAAAGTCAAGGTGGCAAATGATCTATATATATATACATATTCGTAGCATGCTAGCTGGATACAATCCAATTTGTTCATGCTTCCTTCAATCCTCCCATTTTAATATATTTCACATGAATACTACTACGTCTCTTATTATTTATCTACTGCTCACCACAAAAATTAAAACACTAAGTTTATTGTAATATTCCACTCATCAACATACATAATATGCATACTATACTAGTAAAAATACCTTATACAATTATACTACTTCATATCATGTAAATACTACTAGTCTTTTTTTTTACAAGTGGGGTATAGTTTAAGTAGCATGACGCAGATGGTTAATGTTCAATGAGTCTAGAGTGATCTTGAGTACGTATGACCTTTTCAATTAGTTCACGAGGAGTGTTTTAAGCTTTTTGATCGTTTAGGCCTCATCATGAAAAAAAAGTCAAATACAAACAAATAGATCGAGCAAACTAGGCGAACCTGAACACATAAAGCTCGGCTCGGATCATTTGATACCCTTGAAGATATTAAGATCTACAAATATTAAATTAGGAAACACATCAAGTTGATTAAGAAAATATATGATATTTCTAAATAATTATACAACAAATATAATAGTTTAGAAAACAAAAAGATAAATATAAACGAAAAAATCATAAAGTATACTTAGGGAGCAAAAAAGAACTTAAAACATAATAAATGAAGTTAGGAAGATATAATAATAAAATAAAAATAAAAGTAAGGAAAATATATAATAGGGGTAGTATGTAGGTTGAAGGGAAAGAAAAAAAGAGAGGAGGAAAGCAGAGAAAGACAATAAATAAATCATGTCTGATCCTGTTCAATTCTATCCGATTATGTCTAATATTGTCCATCTTATATGTCTAATTATGTTTAATCATATCCAATCGTGTCTAATCATGTATAATTCTGCTTGATAGTATTTACAAATTTTCTGATTTTTAAAATGATTTTTTTCTTTTTGTATATTTTGTTATTTTTTATGATATATGTAGCTAATTGTAAATAAGTATACGTACATAATCGTAAATAAGTACACATATATAAGGTTTTTGTATGTAGCTATTTGTAAGTCTCTCGTCCCATCAAAATAGAAACAACGGAGGGTGGAAGGGAGTGAGGGGTAATTCTTCATGTATGGTCATAGCTAGCGATGAAAATTTTACGGGTTTTAACCCGTCCCGCCCCGTCGCGGGTCAGGTTTAAATGACTAAAAGTGCAAGTTAACACTATTTCACTTATATATCTCACTAGTAATCGTGCCCCACGCGTTGCGTGTGTGACACGTAATGCAATTAAAATATAAAAAATAAGTGTAGTTATGATACAAATACGTGCATAATACAAAAAAAACAGTATAAGACTTAAAAGAATGTTTGGTTGTTAAAGAAGGACACATAGTGTTATTAGTTTTTATTTTATTTTTATTTTTTTATATGAGGATGGTATTATTGTAATTAATAAAACAATATAGGGGTATTTTTGGAAAAAATGGGTAAAAATGAGCAGTCTCAATTCCCTTGTGTTGAGTTATTATAATAGAATGATACACATTAAACTCTCTTTTACGTAGTAATATAAAACATACATTTACTACTTACACACTCTATTTCTTATCTCTTATGTAAATTAAACTCTATCTTCTATGGTTTAAATGACTACAAATGCAACTTAAAAAGTGCAATTTAAGGCGGTGTATATTATCTATCTCATATACATTAAACTCTTTATATTATAGTAATAAAACGATATTTATGGTAAATGTGTATGGAATTTATTCATGTTAATCAATGACTAATATATTATCGTATTTATTTATATAATGATTTACGGGAAACCAAATCATCATATCAATCATATACATTTATATTACATTTTTACATATTGCAATGAGTCGAAAGTACTTTAATAAATATAAAAATGTCAAACAGAATAATACAAAATTCAAATCGGTAAATTAATGTGAAATGGTATTTAATGTCATGTTAGTAATTTTAGATTATATTTATAAATGAAATGATTTTTTGATTATAACTAATAAATTTTAATTGAAATATTTGAGGTTTTATTTTGAAAGAAGGAAAAAACAATAATAATAATTAAAAAGGGGGAAGAAAGGGATGGGGGGTGGGGTGGGAGAGGATGTAAAAAAGGTAAAAAGGGTGTGGGGTGGGGGGGTTTGTAAACCCGCGAATTGCCGTGTCTACTCAGACCGCCATCAAAATAATAATAATAATAATAATAATAATAATAATAATAAAACAGAATAATAATAAAAAAGTAGGGAGGAGGAGTAATTAGTATGTATATAATCATCATATTAAACACAAATCTCATTCTTCCTCCTCCTTCCCAATACCCAAAAAAAAACATATACTCCAAAAATAACTAACATACAATAATACAATACTCCTCTTTTTTACATATACATACATACATACATACATACACATACATATACATACATACATATACATACTTACATATACATACATACATATGAGAGGAGAGAATAATAATAATAATAATAAGATGGTGCTGAAATCATGTGTAGCAGCAGGTATGTATGCTACTATACCCTTCTATTTCCTCTTTATATATATATATATATATATATATATATATATATATATATATATATATGACACACATATATTCATATTATGTTAATTATCTATACTATTACTCCCTCCCTATTTTTAACTGATTCCTCCCTATTCACACCTTTTCTTATCTTTTTGTTTTTTTATTCAGTACCTACTCTAAATCTTAATTTAGGTTTTCTTATCAATATCCATATTTGTTATCCTAGATTTCATTGTTATTTTAGGGTTTCATTATTTAATTTAATTAGTTAGTTATTTACTTACTTAGTTAGTTAGTATGTGGTGCTGCTAAACTACTAGTGTTTATTAGTAACTAGTAGGAATTTGATTTGTGTTTTAACTTTGTTATTATTATTATTATTATTATTATTATTATTATTATTGGCGGTTGTTTTGGGGTTTTGGGTTTGGGGTTTGGGTTTGGGGTTTGGGGGAGCCATTTATTTCACTATCCCCATTCTTATCTTATTATCTCTGACCGTCCTGCTTCAACCGATTAAACCTTCTCTCCTTCAGTGCTGTAGTTTTCTTTTTCTTTTATTATTATTTGTCTGTTTTAATTTGGAATATTGGTTCAAAGTTGTTTCCAGATGAGACAATACTAATAATAATGACTAGGATAACTCAAGTGTCGGTAAATGGACCATCAAGAAAAGTCATTTCCTGATCTACTGGGCTCCTTAAAGTCTTGGATCCCTTGGCGCTCCGACCCAACTAATGTGTCCAGAGATTTTTGGATGCCCGACGAGAGTTGTAGGGTTTGCTACGAGTGTGATTCCCAATTTACCCTTTTTAACCGCAGACACCACTGCCGACATTGCGGTCTTGTCTTTTGTGCCAAGTGTACTTCTAATTGGGTCCCTATACCATCTAACGACCTTACCACTTCTAATAAAGAGGATTGGGATAAAATCAGGGTTTGTAATTTCTGTTTTAAGCAATGGGAACAAGGGTTAGCCGCCGTTCCTAAAGACACCCACAAACTCACTTCTTCACCATCCGAAAACAATAGCAGCAAATCCAGTGGAACCGTTGACAGCACCAGCAACATTACCTTTGTTTCTTTGCCAAATTCTGTTGGCTCTTTTCAGCAAAACCACTCTCCTGTTGCCAGTCCTACCCGATTATCAGCGATCGAACGGATTACAGATATGGATGACGTGATAGCACCCAAAGCCGCAATTGATCGTGATTTGGAAATAAGGAATCAATCTCCGAATCAGTTTGAGTTTCGACTGAATAGGTATCTTTCTATCCCTTTTCTGTTCAGTTTCTTCTTCGGGAGCTCCGACCGTTGTGATACGATTCTGTGAAATTGAACTTTTTTGCGCTTTCACAGATAGAGAAATTAATTAATTACTCTGTGCTAATTAGGGAATTGCCTATATTTTTCTATGCAAAACAACACTAAATGGTGTATAAGTATCAACCTTGTGCAATTGCTATATTTGAAGACCAAATAGTTATGTGTGCAAGTGAAAAGGGAAAAGGGAAGAAATAATTAGGGATGGGAGGAATGTCTTTCCATTTAAATTGATTTTATTATAAGGAGTTGGGACGTAATCTTTGAAACCTAGGTGAAGTAAATTTCCTATGTTTGAATCTTAAGAATTTAAAGATACAATTATGAAAGATTTTGCCACTGTTACAAATGTAGAAATCAATCACAACTTTTTTTCCTTTCTGAGGATACATCTAAGGTCGAATAATCTTATGATGTACAGCCTTTCAAATCCTTAAACAAGGTCTATAAAACATTTAGATTCCTGCAGATCTCAATACTTATGTGAAAGAAAAAGGGAAAGAAACAAAGATGGATATTCTTGTGGCTCTCAGATAACATACTTATATACAATACATTCATATACATACATACAGGATTAGAATCTGATACTTAAACATGTGTGATCTACACCAAATTCTACTGTTTTTGCTTACATTAATTTTCTGTTAACTATGTCATCAGGACTGACGATTATAATGATGAATATGGAGTTTATGGAGTAGATTCCAAGGGAAGGCATTGTCCGCGAGTTAACGGCTACTATGGACAGGTTGGGTGTGACGAGGCTGAAAATGAATATAGGTCACATAAAGTGCATCCTAGTGAAGAAATAAATGGCACGAGAAGTGATAGTGTTTCTATATTAAACAACGATGACTCCCATCCCGAGGGTACAGAAGTAGACCAATCAATTGACAAAAAAGAAGACGAAAACTATATTGCTGAAGAGTGTGAGGCAGCACCTTCGTCTATATTTGCAACAGATGATGTTGTTGAGCCAGTAGATTTTGAGAACAATGGACTTCTATGGCTACCCCCAGAACCGGAAGACGAAGAAGATGATAAAGAAGATTTTCCTTTTGATGACGACGACGAAGGAGATGTTTCTGGAGAATGGGGATATCTTCGCTCTTCGAGTAGTTTTGGGAGTGGGGAACAAAGAAATAGAGATAAGTCGAATGAAGAACATAGGAAGGCAATGAAGAATGTGGTTGATGGGCATTTTAGGGCTTTGGTGGCTCAACTTTTGCAGGTTGAGAACATATCTTTGGGTGAGGAAGATGATAATGAAAGTTGGTTAGAGATAATCACGTGGTTATGTTGGGAAGCAGCCACATTGTTGAAGCCAGATACTAGTAAAGGTGGGGGAATGGATCCAGGTGGCTATGTCAAGATCAAGTGCATTGCTTCTGGCCGACGTTCCGAAAGGTAAAATTATTAGATATCCATTTATCTTCTTACATCTGTGTTGTAAAGTTAAGCCTTACCCAATCGCGACTTCTTTATGTATTGCACGTCCGTGCTCTCTATTTTTTTGTACCCTTATCTCCGTTTTCTGTCTTCGTTCTCTGCTTTTACTGGTTTTCATCAGATAAAACAGTAATATATAGGATTTCCTTTTCGTGTAATATGGACTAAAATACTAGTAGAACTCTTCCTATTTTGCTAAGGTGAAAATGAAATCATGTACTTTGAATTATTGGCCTTCTTTTTCATTATTTGCTTACCTGAACTAATTTCTTTTAATACCTGCTGTGCATTTTAAACCTTTAACTGTACCCCTAACTCCGAATACTGGTAAGCTAAGAATATGTATTGTTGGCTTTACACTTTTAGTGTTTCCCATTTGATTCTAATGTTTTTCGTTACTTTTTTTTTTCACCGCTCTATTTGGTTGCCAGTAGCGTTGTTTCCAAAAAAAATGTGGTTCCCCTTTAGTTGAAATTGCCCATTTTTTATTACAGTACCTTCGTTGATTGACATCAACGAAGTCATTAAATTCTGATGTCAATCTTTGCTTGAATCATATGCTTGTTTGCTATTGAATTTATGCCCTGGTTTGCATTTTAACCTTTAATAATGTACCTTATCGATAATACCGATTAGTTAGGAATATGTATTACTGGTTTTACAATTTTAGTGTTTCCCCTTTGAGTTGATCCTTAAGTTTTTTGGTTTCTTCATTACTCTTCAGTATGGTTGTCAAGGGCGTTGTGTGCAAGAAAAATGTGGCTCATCGGCGAATGACATCAAGAATAGAAAAACCTCGTGTATTGATTCTGGGAGGGGCACTTGAATACCAAAGGGTTTCTAACCTCCTATCAAGTTTCGATACTCTCCTGCAGCAGGTTGGATCACTGACTTTTCCCTTTTAATAGTATATGGAAGATTGACTAGGACTTATGAAGGAAGGGTATAGATTTATTTTGGGAATTTTTCTTTTTGCAATCTCGTAAGATCTTTTTGGTTAAAGTTGTATGCAAGTCAGTATAAATATTAATACTTTTTTTCTACTCATCAAATGTCTTCAATGAATGCTCTTAATCCATTTAGTTTGGATCGCAATTAGGGTACCTCCATAATTTTATTAAATATTTGTCTTTGGTCTCTGTAGTTTCAACTTTTAATTGCAATACTCTTAATCCTCATAGTTTCAAGATTCTATTTTAATCCTTTAATCCACATAGTTTCTATTTCAACACTTCTGGCCCCCATACTTATTGTTGAGACTTGTATTTGAGTAAAACTTTTATTTATCTCCATTGCGGTTGCGCTCGTTACTTGTAACTTGTAAGCCTTGAAACAATCTGCATTTGGTGTTTTTTTTTTCATTTTGTTTCTTCTTCTTTATTGTTAAGAGTTTTGTCTCTCATGGTTTGGATGTTTTTATATAGGAAATGGATCATTTAAGGATGGCTGTGGCAAAGATAGACGCACACCAGCCGGATGTCCTTTTGGTTGAGAAATCAGTTTCTCGGTTCGCACAGGAGTATCTCCTTGAAAAAGATATATCTCTAGTTTTAAATATCAAGAGACCACTTCTGGAGCGCATAGCACGCTGCACAGGTGCCCAGATTTTACCTTCCATCGATAATCTCTCGTCACAGAAGTTAGGTTACTGCGACATGTTTCATGTGGAGAGGATTCCAGAAGAGCATGGCTCTTCTGCGGGACAGTCTGGGAAAAAGTCTGTGAAGACTCTGATGTATTTTGAAGGTTGCCCGAAGCCTTTGGGATGCACTGTAAGTGTTAAATGACTTATACGAATTACAAAAAAATACTTTTCACTTGCTCTATTATTGTTATCAGCCACTATTTTTACTAGATGGGTATGTGGATGCGCACTGTAAGGACTGTTTAGATGACTTATACAAATTAGAAGTATACACTTTTCACTTGCTCTGTTATTATCAGCAACTGCTTTTGCTATGGGGATGCACTGCAAGTGTTAGATGACTGTATGAATTAGAAATATACACTTTTCACATGCTCTATTATTATCAGCCACTGATTTTTCTATGGAGGTGTATGAGTTTGATCTCTAAATTTATTGTTCTAGGAAGAACAACTACTACCTATGTTCCCTTTGACCTTTTGATTAACTATATACAGTTGAGGTAATTTGAAAAGACCAAAATAAAAGGCAGATGATTTCTTGAACAAGTAATTACCAATAGTGGTGTATTTGATATGATGTTGTGTGGTGTTTTATTGAACTCTCTTAGTATCGTGAAGGCTATTTCAGGGACTCCATACACGTTAACTCCTATTATTATTTTTACTTTGTTTTCAGATTTTACTGAGAGGTTCATGTGTAGATGAGTTGAAGAAAGTGAAGCATGTGATTCAATATGGAGTATTTGCTGCTTATCACGTGGCTCTAGAAACATCTTTTCTTGCAGATGAAGGAGCTTCTCTTCCCGAACTACCATTGAACTCTCCTCTCACAGTTGCACTACCTGATAAACCAACCATGGATCGGTCCATATCAACCATACCTGGTTTCTCTATCCCTGCCAATGATAAAACTAAGGGACTTCAACCTCCCTCTGAACCTTCAAGATCCATTAGTGTCCCCAGACCAAATTTGTTTCCTTCAGTTCCTAGTGTTTCCCTTCAACAAGTAACTGTTTCTATATCACCCTGTTTGCCGAGCGCTATGAACTATCGGAATGTAGAGCCATCTTCAAGTTGTCTCGATCCCCCCTCTTCCCTCTTACCCTTTGCTTCTCCAATGGATGTTCCAACAGATTCTTGCCCCAGTGAATCCTATTCTTTAGAGAAAACTTATGCCGGAATCAAGGACCGGGTTGTAAATGGGGATCAACTCACAGGCAATGAAATTGTGAATTCCGAAGACGTTGTTGGCCATGTACAAAGTGACAAATTGGCACCGAGTCAAAGTCATGTTGGTAACCTAGAAGTTCCAGCATTGCAGCAAAATGCTAATAATCAAGTGGATCCATCGTCGGTTAGGGAGGAGTTTCCTCCATCTCCATCTGATCACCAGAGCATTTTAGTTTCGTTATCATCCAGGTGTGTGTGGAAGGGAACTGTGTGTGAAAGATCACATCTCTTCCGTATTAAATACTATGGGAACTTTGATAAACCTTTAGGCCGCTTCTTACGAGACCACCTCTTTGATCCGGTAAACCTTTTTTTGTTCTTCACATATTCTGGTTTAGCTGTATTATCCAATACATGAAAATTAATCAAAATGCGATATTTGAATGTTTGACGTGTTTATGTCAGAGTTACCGTTGCCGTTCATGCGAAATGCCGTCAGAAGCACATGTGCAATGTTATACACATCGTCAGGGTACCCTGACGATATCTGTCAAGAAGTTGTTAGATCTTCCGTTACCGGGCGAAAAAGAAGGAAAGATATGGATGTGGCACAGATGCCTGAAGTGCCCAAGGATTAATGGTTTCCCACCAGCAACAAGAAGAATCGTAATGTCTGACGCTGCTTGGGGTTTGTCTTTCGGAAAGTTTCTAGAACTAAGTTTTTCAAACCATGCTGCTGCTAGCCGAGTGGCGAGTTGTGGTCATTCTCTACATAGAGACTGTCTTCGCTTCTATGGGTATTCTCTCCTTTTTACTCTGTTCTCAATCTCTATACGTGCTGTGGATATGCACTACTTAGCAATATGAACAATGTAGTATACCAACCACTATATTACGTCAGGATTAAATGGGTTTTGGATTTTAACTAGTGTTCAGCGGAACTACTTAGTGATGGCCAAAGTAACAAGAGTATATATGTGCCTTTGTGTTGATCATACAATGTCTCTAATCAAGCTTTTGTTTTGTACAATAATTGGCGTTTAGATTTGGGAAGATGGTGGCCTGCTTTCGTTATGCTTCAATTGATGTACACTCGGTGTACCTTCCACCTCACCAACTAGATTTCAACTATGAGAACCAAGACTGGATACAGAAGGAGATAAACGAGGTTTGGTATTTGCTTTCTATGAATAAATAATTTTAAGAATTTCCTGCGAGACTAACATTAAGAAAAACCAGGTGGTTGATCGAGCGGAGCTTCTATTTGCTGAAGTACTGAATGCTTTAAGTCAAATAATAGAGAAAAGATCTGCTGGTATGACAGGAGGATCCATGAACAATAGCATGAAAGTACCTGAAGCAAGACGCCGAATAGCAGAACTCGAAGCTATGCTACAAAAGGAGAAGACAGATTTTGAGGTGAGACTGTCCCAAGTGTACATATGGTGTTAGTCAAGTTTTATTTGTAACACTGTTGTTGGGTCTTAAAAGCTTACGTTCTTGAGGTTGTGATGCACTGTCAAGTGTGATAGGACTGATACCTGACAATCTCTCACTATTGTTTAATGATTTTTATTTTAAATGAAATATGTCCCTTCTGGCTCTGTTAATTTTTTAATTAGTAAAACTATGAATATGCTAACTAGGAAGCCATCACTCCGTTAAATTGTGCCACTAGGAAGCCACCACTCCTTTTTATCCTTCTGAAACGATATGAACATTTTTTTTGATACGAACGTTTATATGGGAAAAAAAATGAACATTTATAATCATTCAAATCAGAGTGATATTGACAAATGTTAATCCTGCCTGATAGTGGGTAAGATTTGATCCAACCACAATCTCAAGGTCCAAATTTTAGGGGTTGCATTTTTTGGATGATTTCTAGGAGGGCATACTGCATAGCCTATCCTTGACACTCTCAGCATCTTTGTTTTAACTATTTTCTCTATCTGAATCAATGGTGAAATTGGTATTAGTTGTTGAATCCCTTTTCTACGTTTTGTTCATTAAATGGTTTTTGATGGGCTTCTTGATCTCGTGACAGGAGTCACTGCAGAATATTTTGAATAAAGATACGAAAAAAGGTCAACCTGTTGTTGATGTATTTGTGATTAATCGATTAAGAAGACAGCTAATAATTCAAGCTTACGTGTGGGACCAACTTCTGATCTTTACTTCAACTTCAGATAGCACAAAGGTCCAGGATGATATTAATAGCTCCATCTCTGAACTTATAGATAAGCCCCCGTGTGTTAATACCCGCTCCATTAATATTACTGATTCATTACCCTTAGATATCAAACTTACAAGCAGTAATGATCACGATGGGGTTGGTAATCACAAAGAAATCCAACTTTATCCCTCGGTTAGTATGCACTCAGGCGTTGCATCTGAGCTCTCAGAGGCAAAAACTCCTCATCGTAGGACCCAATCCGATGGTCAATTTGCTAACATGTTGAACCTGTCAGATACTCTGGATGCAAAATGGATCGGAGAAAGTGTTTCTGACGCTGATTTATCTACACTTAATCATCAATCACCCGTTGTGAATTCTTCTACAGATGTAGCTGAAGACAAAAAAGTTCGATCGGAACACCTTGGGGATGATCAGTGGTCTATTAATAGCTCCGATATTGTCGAAGATCCTTCAAGTGGTGCAGGGATTCCCTCTCTAAAACTTTTTATGTCTTTGAATAAGAATTTTCAGGGGAATAATTCGAAATTTGATATTATGATTGGAGAGTATACTCCAGTTTATGTTTCTTCATTTAGGGAGTTTGAACTTCAAAGTGGCGCTAGGTTGTTTTTGGATACAGGTTTTAGCAACACTGTTATTCCGGTTTACGATGACGAGCCTACAAGTATAATAGCTTATGCATTGGTGTGTCCAGAATATCTTGCTCAAATCTCCGATGAGTGTGAAAAGGGAAAAGAGAATGGGGATTCTTCCGTTATGATGCAGTCATTGGATTCGGGGAGTTTCCAGTCGATTCATTCTTCTGATGAGATGGCATTGGATTCTTATAGAAGTTTTGGGTCCACAGATGATAGCAGCTTATCTATGTCTGGTTCTCGTGGTTCCTTTGCCATGGACCCGCTATCATACACCAAGGCGTTGCATGTGAGAGTTTCTTTTACCGATAATGGGCCTTTGGGCAAGGTTAGATATACAGTTACTTGTTACTATGCACAACGTTTTGAAGCCTTGAGAAGGATTTGTTGTCCCTCCGAGACGGATTTTGTTAGATCTCTTAGTCGTTGCAAGAAATGGGGAGCTCAAGGTGGAAAGAGCAATGTTTTTTTTGCGAAAACTTTGGACGATCGGTTTATTATTAAACAGGTTACGAAAACAGAGCTGGAATCGTTTATTAAATTTGCTCCTGGATATTTTAAACATTTATCAGAAGCTGTTGGCATGGGGAGCCCAACTTGCCTTGCGAAGGTTCTTGGTATCTATCAGGTAACTTCTTGAACATAATTGTTAATTACAAAATATAGGACTTATTGATTTTCTGGTTGTACTTCGTGAGATTATCCTTATTCGACCATGATGGGATTGCTTACCTGTGTCTCTAAATGGTTTTCAATTGTTCGGTTTAATAAACAAAGGTACACTAATGTTAAAATAGAAATTACAAAAGCTGTAGTGAGACGATGTCTGTTTCGGACTGAGGATTTTAAGTAGATAATGTACTTGTCACATACTAGAGTTTTGCCAAAAGCTATGTGCGTTTAAGCACAATGAGTGTGTAACGGACCTGGTTTGGCGACAAAAGAGAGAAAAGGAGAGGGGTAAATGATTTGGAAAGGAAATAGATGAGTAGGGGCCAAGTTTAATCGTTTTATAAACCATGAGAGTTTAATGCAAATTTCTGAAGTTTGTAGGTCTGTTTGGTAATTGTAGTAGCAGTATAAATATTACTGCAGTGGGCTCACAAAAGGAGAAAATGAAGAAAATGAATCTTAAATTTTAGCTGTACTTTTATCTTTCTTTTCTATTTCGTTTTCAAGTATTGTTATCTTGATTCTTGTTTATCCTGCACTTTCATTTACTCAAATGTATCAGAAAAATTATTCTAAAAAATAGCTTGAGTTGCTGTTCATTTCGGTTGCCTCGTATTTGTGTTTGTTTGGGTCTAACCTCTATTAGATTCATTGCAATTGGTATCAAGAGCCACCGATTCTCATCAGAGGAGCGTTTCCGCTGAATTATAACATAGTATGGCAGATTGGATAGTGGGAGCAGAGTTTGGAAACAACTCCTATTATAGGCAGAATTTCAACTGCCAAGTGTTCGATGGAATTCCTCAACAACAAATGCAGCAGCAAAACGTTGTAAACCGGCTTCGAGAAAATCAATTAGAGTTACAACGCTACTCACCTCATTTTAGTGAATACAACTCTTTGATTGAGCCTACTGATATACCTCTTAATAGCTCACATCATCCACCATGGAGTAACCCTGTACCGTCCCAATTCCCACCAATAATCCAACCTCCATCACCACAACTGAAACACCATGACAATTTTCAGTCAGAAATGGCGTATTCAACTTGGGGTAAAAGGTTTGAAAAGAGTATGCGACAGAACGTAGACCGCCAAGTGTTCGATGAAATACCAAACACACAACTGCACCAACTTCCACAAAGAAATGATGTGACAACTTATTCCCCTTACTCTTATATACCTACTTTTGGCCTGTCACCACCACCAAGGCCACCGGATCAACAACCGGCACCGCCGTATTCTTGTTACCCTCATACATCTACTTTTATTAACCAATATCAACACCTAAACATACCTCTGCAACCTATACTTTTTGATCATCCACCGTCAAATTTACCATACTCAAACTATTCAGCCTACCCCCCAATGGTATCATCTCCTAATACTTCATTGGCCCCAAACACTAACCAATTACACATACCGGACCACCATAACCTGCAACAAGTTTACACTCCTGGTTACACTGATACAATCCCGCAATTGCAACCATTGTTCCCCGACAATGAACACAACCAGACTTACTCAACATCACCACCAGTTCCTAACCAATTACACATACCGGACCACCATAACCTGCAACAAGTTTACACTCCTGGTTACACTGATACAATCCCGCAATTGCAACCATTGTTCCCCGACAATGAACACAACCAGACTTACTCAACATCACCACCAGTTCAGTTTGAAACTTACCACTGTTACCCCCATTCCCATGTTACTTCGGACCCGCAAGGACCACCATATGAGGCTCCTCAGTATTCTTACGAACCACTTCCAACCATTCCAGAATGCAATAAGGTGGAGCAAAAGAACTGGAATGAGATATTTGAAGAACAAAGACAGAAAATGAATTCTCTTCTTGAAGATCATGCCGCTAAAATTGAAGTCATTATTAAGAGTATTTGTGAAAAGGTACAAGAAGAAGAAAAAGAAGTTGATTCTTGTGAAAGAGAAGGGGAAGTAGGAGTTGAAAGTGATTCCAGCCTTATGAACACAATCGTGTTCGAGGATTCTGCCAGCTTATTAGCAAGATCGGAAACCTTGATAAAAAATGATGCTAGTTCCTTGAGAAACGAGTACCAAATGTCAGTGGAAATCTCTTTTAACAAATCTCCTCTAGATTTGGTCCACATCCCTTCGTTTGCAGATCAGTGAATAAGTCTAGTCCGTTCTGCACTTAAAATGGTCGATGACACTTCACTTAAGGAGCTTCAACAAAAAATCATGCAGGGTTAATTTAAGCAAAACTGATATTGGTCAATCTGAAAAAGATTTCAAAATATTTGATGACAGGGCGCGTAGAAAACTGTACAAGAATCCCATTTTGATCAGAAAAAGACTTGTTGAAGAAACTTTAAAAAACTTGTGGGTTTCCAAAGAAGCTGTTGCAATGATGAATCAAGGGATTGGGGAAAAGGGTGTGCTTTTAACCAACTCGAATAGGGGTCTTTCTATGCCAACAGAAGTGGGGATTGTAGGTGCAAGTCCGAAAGTAATTAAGGCCTTAAATTCAGTGGAATCATGCTATCTGTTTCATGAATTGAGGGAGGTTTTTATTCTCTATCTCGAAGCAGGGCTTGAAAATGTCAATGCAAATCACACAGGCTTCGCTACTGCAATTAGGCTTAGAATAGATGGAATTGTTCGATTAAAGGAGAAGGAAGTGGAGAGTGCGGAAAAAGCCACACTAGAGCCGTTCAATAAACTGGTATGACCTTACTTCTACCTGGAGAACCAGTTGCTTAACATAAAGGAAGTATCACAAGGTACCAAAATGGGTTTCTTGCATGTACATGTCAACAGACACTGTATTTTTTGGGATGCAAAGTGGTATTGGAAGCTAAAACATGCGATTTTGTTGACGTTTCACATTTTTCTTTGGAGACAACTTCGTGAACTGCCTCTTTTGCAGTTAATTTTCACACTGGTACCTACCTTTTCGAGAGAACTATATTATCGGAGGAATTTTTTGAATGGGATAGCAAAGGTAGCCTTGCACCTGTTAGAACAAGCTCGCTGGCTCTTCAATTCTGTCTCCCATACGTGTATCGTAGACGTCAATAAATTTGAGAACAATTCAACCCACACCTTGAGGGCAAGGTGTATTTTGAGTGGTGGGGAATTTAACGGACCTGGTTTGGTGACAAAAGAGAGAAAAGGAGAGGGGTAAATGATTTGGAAAGGAAATAGATGAGTAGGGGCCAAGTTTAATCGTTTTATAAACCATGAGAGTTTAATACAAATTTCTGAAGTTTGTAGGTCTATTTGGTAATTGTAGTAGCAGTATAAATATTACTGCAGTGGGCTCACAAAAGGAGAAAATGAAGAAAATGAATCTTAAATTTTAGGTGTACTTTTATCTTTCTTTTCTATTTCGTTTTCAAGTATTGTTATCTTGATTCTTGTTTATCCTGCACTTTCATTTACTCAATCTATCAGAAAAATTATCCTAAAAAATAGCTTGAGTTGCTGTTCATTTCGGTTGCCTCGTATTTGTGTTTGTTAGGGTCTAACCTCTATTAGATTCATTGCAGAGTGATGGTAATTGCAATTGCTGTTCATTCTGAAACTTTGTTTCTCTTTTATAATATTTAAGGTGTCTGCAAAGCATCTGAAAGGAGGGAGGGAATCCAAAATGGACGTGCTGGTTATGGAGAATCTTTTATTTGGAAGAAATGTAACGCGGCTTTATGATCTCAAAGGCTCTTCCCGGTCAAGATATAATGCGGATTGTAGTGGAAGTAATAAAGTTCTACTTGACCAAAATTTGATCGAAGCCATGCCTACTTCTCCAATATTTGTTTCAAACAAGGCTAAACGTTTATTGGAAAGAGCCGTTTGGAATGATACTGCTTTCCTTGCGGTAAACTTTTTAGTCTCCTTTACTATTCTAATTTCTCGTTTCTAGTATATGCATTGGACTTGTTTTTCTGCTTTAAACATCATAAAAATCATTTGGTTAAATAACAGAGACAATATTAGGTCAGCCTTTCTTTAAAAGCTTACATTTGCCAGAGATCATTAGCATTCCCATTCAGGGATACGTAGCATGGCAAGTAGTTTCACTTGTCTCTGTTTATCAATTAAGTTTCTGTTTTGAAAAGCCCGCTATAAACCACCTTAGAGCTTGCTTTGACTCATATGAGCACAACTAAAAAAGGTTTGCTGAAAAGCTTTCAAAAGATAGCTGTCAGAGCTTTTCTATTTTGCCTAGAATATAACAAACAAAAAATTACACTTGGGGGCGAATCTCGCGAAAAAGCTTTAGCTGCGTTTCCGGGTATTAAAACATTGATAAGATGCCAAAACTTGATAAGAGGCCAAAACCTGAGCTCCTAATTGGTTACATTTTGCTCGTGGTGATAGTTGAACAGAAGACCTTTTCTCCTAGATGATAATGTTTAAACAAACACCAAGACTTTTCTTCTCTTAGTTAGGTTGTCATATGCCTGTATTTTCATGCTAAAATATGAATGTTTAATGGCAATGTAGACGGTAGATGTAATGGATTATTCATTACTAGTTGGGGTGGATGAAGAGAAGAACGAGCTAGTCCTTGGGATTATCGATTTCATGAGACAGTACACTTGGGATAAACACCTCGAGACTTGGGTAAAGACCTCGGGTATATTAGGTGGTCCCAAGAACGCATCCCCGACTGTGATCTCCCCAAAACAATACAAGAAAAGGTTTAGAAAAGCAATGACAATGTATTTTTTAATGATACCGGACCAGTGGTCTCCTCCGACTATTATTCCGAGCAAGTCACAAACTGATCTTCGTGAAGCGAATAGCTCCCAGGGTGAAACGACAGCTGCAGCTCCCGAATGAATACTGTAAAAAAAACTATTAGGGTGCTGCTGTACATTTTGCAATTGCATGTGCGGGAACTATTTATATCCGCCATCAGTTTTCCCTTTATAGATGTTCTCTCTGGTTCTGGAAATTGTTCATCAACTCCCTGTTCCGTTCCATAGTTATTTTCTTATCATCATTTTGCGATATGGAATTCAGAGTAAATCGTTTAGTAGATATAGAACAAGGCTTTTGTGGCCAGGATGTTTTTGCTGGGGATCATATTGGTTTATTAGTAACTTGGATAATTTCGTACATGGATCTTTCTGTGTTTTCTTATATACTGCGCTTGTCTGGTTGCTATATTCTGAAAGTGCAAATATAGATTCATCTGTCTGTCCTAATATGTTTGATAACTTCTGCTTTGTTATATAAACAAACCGGAGTTTCAAGTATGCAGTAATTAAACATTTATCTTCCGGGTTCTTAATTAACTTGATCAAAATAAATTGATATAGGGGACAAGGAGAATTACAAAGATCAACACTAATGGAGTGTTTAGTTTGTATTAAAGTACATTTGTTTTTACATGTTTCAAAAAATGAGATTCCATTATTATTTTTTGAAAATTAGGAGTTGTCAGGCTATCGAAACAACAAAAGCGTTCATTTTGTTGGTGCTTGTTGTGCTTTGTTAGAGCTCGTCAATACTTGTCGAAGTTTGTTGATGATGCATTTCAAAGCCCCAATGAGCTCTCGGGAGCATATGAGCTTTGCCGTAGCTTGCTGAAGGATTCTTGAGCTCTGGTGAGTTTACAAAAGCCTCGTTGTTTTAATGAATTAGTTGATAAAGTTTTGGTGGGGTTACATCTGCTCATTGAAGCTTAATATTGTTCCCTCTATATTTTCGTCCGACAATGGGCAGAGATGGTGGATGGTGAAGCAACGTGATGATGACTGGTGATCGTGTTGAATGCCTGTTAGAGGTGGGTTGATCGATGTTGGGTTTTCTGTGGGAATGGGATGTTAAGTGGCGATCATGTAATAAAGGCAGGAAAAGAAGAAAGGGAGTTTGGTGCATGGTTGATGTGATTGGAAAGTATTTGATTTATATAAAGGGAAAAACAGGTAAAAGACTTTCTCTCTATATGTATATAAAAGCACCAGAAACGTTGCCTTTTATAACTGAATCTATGTATTACGAGTCGGGAGTATAGTACGTACTAGTAAAAAATTGAAATACAAAAATATCTCACTCATGTACGTTTTGGGTTTGTTTGATTGATTGATATTATGATTTCGAAAAAAAGAGAAGAAAAAGAGAATTGTATGGGTGAAGGTAGGGAGGGAGTATATTTATAGTCTGACCGTACAAATATAAACCAGCACCATTTTTCTGGTTTCCAACAAACAAACAAGATAGATAGAGATTAGGGATTAATGTCAAAAATGGCGATCCGGGCTTCAAATCCCCTTCTCTTTCCGTCTCCTTCTTCTTCTTCTCAGTCGGTGTCGGTCTCGTTGGTCTCAGGTTCTTCTACAAACCTTTTATTCCTAACATAAGCAGATATCCGTGACACGATTTGTCATGTATATGGTCCTTACATGAGCAGATATCTAACTTGTATCTCTTTCTCACTTTTTATTTGCCAACTCTACAAAAATCTCAAGCTACTGTTTAGTGTCCCTTTGTAATAATAATTCTCCAACAGGTTCTGTCCGAGTTAGCTTCATATGTCCTTCAGCCTGTGAACCTCGGACGGTTAGCAGTTCAGTTGGTTGCCGGAGGGGATGGGATCAAATCTGATGACCTGGAACAAGGCTTCTCCGTGCCATGATCACTATAGGCATTATCGAGCCTATCTCCACCTCCTTTATCCATCTTGTTAACCACCGCCAAATAAAAAGGACTCCGCATAAGCAAGGAGAGAGTTAGGATCGACTCGTCTCCCGACTACCCAATCGATCCCATCGAAATCGAACTCAGCAACATTGATTCCAAGTTGGCGAGTTCTTTGTCTGAGATCAAAGAGGTTAGCATTGAGGGGAGAGTGAAGTCCGGGATGCCTCACCTGACTCATGTTGGGCCTTTCAGAGTGGATGTAAGTCTTTGAGGGAACCTCATATTGTGTCACAAGGTGGAGCAACCTGGCATGATGATCGAACGTGTTGGGAACATCCTCGGTGAGCAGAATTGCAATGTCAACTCTACGAGTGTGGGTATAACGGTGTAGATGAGAAGCCGAACAAGGAGACTCTCCATAAGATTGGCGAGGTCTCTGCAATTGAAGAGTTTGTGTTCCTGAAGCTGTAAAAAAAATGGGGGCGAAAATAATTGGATTAATAATCATAAGGATGACATGGTGTTGTATCTCGATTCATATGGAATATTTATTTTGTTGTATTAAGTAAAACACTGTAACAGGGCCTCTACTATGACTGTGTCTACATATCTTGTTTTTACTCTCTTGATTGTTCCCCAAGATGGCAAACCGTTTTTATGACTGTGTGTACTATTTTTGTTATAAATATGTAACATATCAAAAACTGACTATTGTAAATGCAATCCTTGAAACTATTAATATAAAATAATAAAATATCAAAACATTGAGGATCATTTATGTAATTTCCCAAAAGAAAAAAGAGCCCAAGGCTCTAACCATGAATGTTAGGGGTGACTTCGCTACGGTACCGACTTTTTTGACCATATACCAATACCGAACCGAACTTGTTTGGTTTGAAAAAACTTATACCATAACCGAACCGAAAAATTCGGTTACCGAAAGTTCGGTAACCGACTTTTTCGGTTCGGTACGGTTCGGTTTTCTGTTTTATACCGAAACATTATTATTATTAAAAAATAATTATTGATAACTATAAAATAGCAAAAAAGTTTGTAAAAATTAAAATGTGTACAACTATTCTTATATTTGCTACTTTAACGATTGTATTTGGCTTCGTATTTAGGAAAGTAAGTCGTGAGAAAAATTAAAATAAACTATAATACAATATGCGTAAATTTATATATATTTTATAATTTTAATGTTTGGTTCGGTTCGGTATTGTACCAAACATACGAAATGAATACCGAAACCGAACCGACTTTTAAAGTTTGGTTCGGTTGTACCGTACCGAAAAGTCGGTATACCGAACTTTCGGTACCAACTTGTTTGGTTCGGTTCGAAAATCGGTCGGTTGGTACAAATCGGTACAAAAAGTCCACTGAATGTACATGCCCAAAAATTTAAGCTCCAAAGAAATACCACTATGCCAAGTTACATTCCTTTATAAATCTCAATAAAAACATATTTATATAATTTAAAATAGAGCAGGCAGCTCCTCATTCCCACTTTTTTACATACCAGTTATTAAAGATACTACCATTATATATTTTTGAATTTTTATTATATTATGTACTTGCAAATTTATAACGGCATTTTGTTGTTTTTAAACTTATAAGTGTGTTAACATAATTAGTATCCGAGTGATATATTATATAGTTAAAAAAACATATTTGGGCTTTGTTACTAGGCTATTTGCACTTCTAGCATAGATCTCGAAAAAAAACGTCATGTTAACGATAACGCTTTTTAACACATTGGAACATATATAGTAATGAGTAATAGTAATAAGAATCGCAACTGCTGTGTGTTTCTCCTTGCACTACATTCTTGTTTTTAGTTTGATATATGATTTTAGTTAAAAATAAGTTACCAACATTTATTCAATGAATGAAATGAGAAGGAATTTATTTTTCTTGGAAACCCAAAACTTTACTACCCCACCCGCTTATTCATGTCTTCCTGAGCTGTGTTGCGACATATTATATATATATATCAGTCAGGTTATTTAATTAATTCGTTATAACATATATGTGGATTGAAACTGTCAAAAGCGCACTTGACTTCTTTAATTAGTGTTAATATATATTGAATGTGTATGTCATTTTTAGTTGATCTCAATATGGTCTTTGAACATCAGTTTGAATGCACGTTGTACGTTCTACTTTGAAGTCTATGCTTCAATCTAAACAAAAGAAAAAGAACACAAAAAAACTACTTTGCAGTTCAACCAACCAACCATCTAATCACCTACCATATTAATTACTAACTTATTAACAAGATTTCAAGAAAAAAACAACTTTATCAAAGGCCATCTACTAAAGTAAAACCAGTACATAACTAGATGAAGACTGATAAAGCATACGATATACTGAATCACTGATATTTATCTTATCGAATAGAGACAACTTTCACAGGTCACAATCGGGGCAAGTTTTAAATTTACAGTATTATCGGAAGAGTTCTAATACAGTGCCAAACTGATGGACACAAGTCTATCCAAACTAATAGTATAAATGCGATGTACCTAACTTCATATCAAGATGAATGACCATGTTGTCCAAACTCGAAAAAGCACTCTTTATTTTACCAAAGTTCCTAACCCGGCAGTATGACCAACGTACCATATGAGCAATATGCTTTTCAAACTTGATTCAAAACCTAGGTGCATAGCATTATTAATAAGAAAGTTACCAGATGTAATTTTTTAAAACACTCTGGCAGCAGCAGGAGCTGATGGAAAGTCAGTGCACACTGCGTTTCTAACATTCCCAACCAATTCTGTGCATTTGATGTTGTGGTTGCGGCTGCTGCTATATTTCCTTCTATTCGGCTGAAACAGACAATTTATCATATCCTCCAATTCTTCGGCACTGTATTTCATGCTTTTGTTCGGACTTTTCCTGTGTTCAAGTACACCTGTATAGTAATTCCTCATAAAACTCCTATACACAGGAACAATGATCTCAACTACAAGATCACAAATCTTACTCCTAAACCTTTTATCTGATACAACCCATTTGCCTTGTTCATTACATAAATCATTTAAACCTGTATTGAAATCCTTGAGCCTTCTCTCGAGGTTGACCAGACCATCCTCACTTAAGAGAGCAGCAAGCCTACCCCAACTCTCTCTTAAGTAGATAGCCGCATAATATTCCATAGCATGCTCATGAGTCTTTAACCAAGAGTCACCCATCAAATCCCCCAGGTTTGTCCCCTTCAAGTTTTCCAATAAGTAACAGTGACTATTCATCATGAAAATATATGAGATAGCAGTGTCTTCGTATGTTTTTACCCACATATCCAAGTTCAGCTCAATTGCCATCATTATCTTGTAAATCTCTTTCGAGACGGACCCTACTTTGAGACTTTCATTTCGCCAACTCATATGAATCTCGAGTACTTGTATCAAAATCGTCTTATACTGATCTTCAAGAAGCTCGTTGCAAAACTCAGTTACAAAACTGAGTAGCCTTGGAACACTGCCATCTGTCGGTGGACTCGTGCCTTTTTGCAACTCCACTTGAACAGAGAGATCATAGAAAATCTCACATGCCCCATTTACTATTTTCTTGATAAGATCCCTAACTTGGATTTGAATTTCACCACAAAATTTCCCACTAAATATGCGGTTAAAATCCAGCCTTACTTTGTTTAAAGCTCTAAACATATCCAATAACTTGAGGAGCTTTACAGCATCTTTTTTCCCCTTGGTAATAGTGTTACCAAGTTTTATAAAACCTTGAATACCAGATTTAACTGCAATTTCCGAAGAACAGTCCACCCTTGTTTCTGAACAAACTTTCTGAAATACTTCGTCACAAAGCGTGTATTCAATCCTGAGAACATGCTTTACAACTATCTCCAAATCAGTGCACCATTGGTCAATGTAAGACTCTACGGTTTGCACGCTATCAAATTCTGATAAAGATAAATCAAGGTAATCCAAATCCAGAGCTTCCATTGTTGACTTGGTATTTGAACTGCGTATTTCTACATAGATATTTACACACTTCTCAGTCCGATTGTTAACGCTTAATCTCTCGATAAGCGACTGCAGTTTCTGAATTACGGCAACTGGCAAAGCACTTGCACACATGCTGGTGCTAGAAAGAGCCATAGGAAAAGTGTTCTCCATCAAAATAAGCCGAAACTGAGTTTCCAGCTTCTCAAAGGCTATAAAAAGTGATCCACTGGAAAGACGAGAAAAATTCTCCATTGCATGCAATTCCCTCAGAATGCTCATGCACCTTTTCACACTCGAGAGAATCCAACCATTTTCGACTTTATTGCTTTCGAAAAACTGTAGAACATCCTCTAACCAGCAAATCACCAACCCAGAGTTGTTGGTGAGAAACTTTAGTGCCTCTTCAAGCCTTTTTACCGAGGAAAGATAGTGTAAAAGATCACAACATGGATTTTGTGACAGCATTATCTCTAGGCTATACACCACATCAAACACCTTCAAAACAGCTTCAGTGGGGCCCACAGCACGGTCGATGTGTTCTATTATTGTTAGAAGAGAGCATTTTTTAGCAATGGATCTGAAAGCACATTCTAATGCTGGTAATCTCTTCTCGGATTTTCGTACTAAAATACCAGTTTTATTGATTTGAGCACTCAGATCCCTTGATTTTTCTAAAGTGTTTTTCAGAATATTCCTAGCGGCTGTGATTTCTTCCATTGGAAAATAACCATGAAATTTCTCACAGCTGAATCACCTATTGTTTTTGGTTTTATATTGATAGAGATGGATTTTAGAATAGGACGTTACTTTACTTTATCTTTCATTGTGACTTTGTCCCAACAAACTCACCAAACAAAGTGAAAACAAATAACAACATTCAAGCCAACTTCACTGCCACTTAGAAGAATAGGAACATAAATCCACAACTACCAAACAGTTGGATTTCTTGAATCAGAAAGCAAACTAAAATATACATAATTAATGCACAAAGCACAATTTAAGCAACCATTCAGTTTATTTTAGCTCAAGTATTAATAACCATTTCCGAAAAAACGGTTGGAGGAGCAATGCTTTTTCATTATATCTATCTGATTGCTTTCTTTCAAAACATAACAGGGTAGTGCTTCTTAACAGTTAGACAGACAGTTATGCAAGGTTTCTTCGACCACAAATGAAACAATTTTATTTGTTTTTAAATTACCCATCTAGTGTTCAAACTTCAAACCTAACTTTCAAAAAGTCAGTTTCTTAAAGGATAGAAGCAACAACCAATGATCAGCCTCAGAAGAACCAAGTTTCAGACCAGCAATTACTAAATAAGCCAAAAATGCACTGCAACAAAAGGAGTCGTATACAAAACCTTCTTGTCTTCTTTATTTAATTCATACGCAGACCATGTTCACCAAGTATCAGCTTTATTTCTCTTACTTCTAACATACAGCACAGGCTGTCCAACAACAGGGTACTCGATTTTGTAACAGCGATATGCAATACAAAACACAAAACACATTGATATCAAAGTTGATAAGAACCTTCATATATAGAAACCTTGTGAGATGACAGTGTTCAAGAAAGAAGGGTAAAAGTTTGCAGAAACTTAATTGAGACCATGTGAACTCTAAATTCCAAGTGAACCAGCAATGGACAAGACATATCATCATTTTCTGCTACTTAAGAGTCAACTCTTAAGGCGAATAAAATGATAAAATCATGTAGAAGATATATAATATACAAAGACTTTATAAACCAGTGAACTATAATGCATTTGTTTGGCAAGTTCGGAAATCTGAGCGTTTTAGATTCAGAGAAGCTAAAAGGTGAATGTACCACCGTATTGTTCTCAGTCTCAAACAGCAAGTTTATTTGCAGAGTACCTGCAGCGGAACAAGCCCTAAATATTTAGCTAGCAAACACACAGTGTGCCTCATGCCTGGTAAGGCTTTTAATTACTAAACAAGTCAAGTTAAATATTCAGGCCCGTAAGGTATATATTTAAGGGGAAATTAAGTTAAGGTACAATCTACTAGACTTATTTAGCAAAAATAAAGGTCTTCAATCTTTCCCAAAAAAAAATAAATACAAAATTCAACAAAAATACTGTCAAATTCAAGAAAGATGCTACAAATTCACTAAAAATACTACTACCCATACCAAATAATGTTTCTTAAATTTCAGTTGTATTGATGAGTGATGGAGATTTCAATCTCAGAATGCACAAGGTTTGGAAGTAAAATGCTGTAAAGAAACAAGCTTATCCTTAACTTGAGAATATCATGTTCTTTAAAGGTGTAAACAACCTTCTGAGATTCAGGCATCTGGTGGGAAATCCGAAAACATGACCCTTTCTGGTGAGATTGACGTTGATTCCCTACTTCAGTTGCCCAATCTCCGGACCCTACTACCAGCTACCAACCGCCAAAGGAGCATCACCAGGACGAGGAGTCGGAGGAGCAGGAGATTTGGTGAGTTGGGTAGACTCAATTGTGAAAGAAGCGGAAGCTCTACAAGTTTTCGATAAAGAGCTCCTTGTGGTTGCAAATGGCAACACTACTAATTGCCAGGGAGAAATGCTAAAACTGTTCCAGAATGGGATGGCGTGTTGTGAAGAGGACGTTTCAAAAAGGTTAGATTTGGATGAGGCCGGTAGCAAGATCCAAGACTTGAAAGAGAAAGATAGGTAAGACGGACGTCAACATCGTCACCGTCAACAACAGCAAATACCATAATTACGGCCTCTCTCTTCTCTAGCCAAGTTAATTTGTTGAATCAATATGGTTGTTTAGTCACCAAATTTCCAATGACAACGACGATGATAACGAAATAGTGTGCTCAAGATGAGGTGATTTAAAGACGGGGCAGGGTGATTAACTGAGGATTTTCATTTTAAAAAACTTGTTTTAAGATGATAGTTTGTGTTGGGTGTAAAAATTGTACAGATCATGTGTTTTTACTCTCATTATTTTTGTTAGTAATTAATTAGTCAGTTCTTAGTACTATTACTATATGGTGTATCTTAATATATAGGGCTCTAATGCCATGCCAATGTTCAGTCTGTAGGTGATTGCTGTATGTGAGTTCTTCCTGTAAATAAATATACTTCTTTCCTAGTAGATGTTAGTTGAAGAATTACAAATGTGTATTAATGCAGGAACAATTACGTTACGTTAAATCGTTTATTATTTTTTAGGGTGTGTGTGTGTCAGCCAATTGTAACGGAACACATGTTGGGAACTGCAGTCCTACAACAAGGTAGTCGGAGGTCCCACAAAATGCATACCCATACGCGAAATATATACCTATTTGTGAAAATGTATTTCTATCGCTTGCCCATCAGTCATCGCTTGTCAGTCTGGGGAGGTCCAACGAACCTCCAACAAAATTGCCGATGATTCGGCCAAGTGCATACCCATTCTTAAAAGTATATACCCATTCGTGAAAGTTCATACTTATTGACGGAAACGCATAGCTATAGAAGTATTTGACATTTTAAAGACAAATTTACGTAATTAAATAAATATATTATAGGAAGTGCATATGCATATTATACATATTCTTAATAAACTGCGTGCGCATACCTATTTTATTTTAGGGAAATTTGACCGGTGAAGTTTAAGTTAAGTACTTGCTGAGGCCGGGACACCATTACAAGTCAAATGTGAGTCAGATATGACTATATATCTATATATATATATATATAAAGGGAAATGTTATATGAAAAAACCTAAATAGACACTTTTTCGTAAAAACGCTCCAAATCAAGATTTGGTTAATGCAAATCTCAATGGTTTCACGACGGGAACACAAATATGCGTCTTGTTTTTGTTTCCGAGATGTATAATGACATGTTTTCGAAATTATGGTAAAATTTAAAAATTCAAAACATGTCATTATACATCTCAGAAAAAAAAACAAGACGCATATTTGTGTTCCCGTCGTAAAACCATTGAGATTTGCATTAATCAAATCTTGATTTGGAGCGTTTTTACGAAAAAGTGTCTAGTTGGATGTTTTTCATGATGTTCATATATCCTCCCCATAGATAAATGAAGTTTACTTTAATAGTAGGGCTGTGTTAGGATTGGGACCCGATCCGTAGACATTCAATCCGTGTCCGGACCCGATGAGATTAGGGAGTAAAAAATATTCGCGATCCCGTCCCGATAAAAATCGAGTCCCGACTATGGTATCGGGACGGGCTTATCCCGACACGGAGTTTGAATAACTTATGATTTACACATTTTTTGCAAAACAAAGTATGTGGCATTATTTTTTAATTGGTTTTGACTCATTTCCTAAACTTAAAGCTACTACCTTACCTTCGTGGACGTAACTTTTAAGCTAAAATCTAAAAACTTGTTAATATGATTGGAAACCAAAACTTTGTAGCAAGATCTCTAAGCTCTGTTTAATAAGCTGGGTAGTAACATAATTGAGGAAAAATGAAATAATAAGATGATTTGGGGAAAACTCAAATAATAAAGTATGAGGTTAGTGAAGAGTAGTTTTTAAACTAAAAGTTGAATCCTAAATTGAACACAACGCAATGGTTATTATGTTTGGATTTTCATCAATTGGGGGGGGGGGGTATCATGTATGTATGTATCCACAGAAATAAGTAGTAAATTAGTAAATAATTAAGAAAATAAAAAACAAAATTAATAAAAAAAAAGTAGAGGAGGAGGAGGAGGAAATAGGGAGGGAGTAAATAGAAAAAGAGAGTATGTAAGAAGTGGGAGTGAATTGAACTGAAAAACAAAACAGGAGTAGTAGTAGTGTAATTGTATTAGGAGGAGGGGGGGATGATAATAATAAAATCCAAAATAAGAAATAATAAATAAATAAATAAAAGAAAAGAAAGAAGAAGTTTGTTATGTTATGTTATGTTATGTTATTAGGCGAGTTTTTTGCTGAAATGGTCTACCGTGGACAATTAAAGCCCAAAATGGGCTACCTTTCTGAAATATTCCCAAAATGGTCTACTTTCGAAAAACGACCGATCGAAATGGTTAAAACGATCGGTCGTTTTATTATTGAACTCTCTGGAACAATTTGGACAATAAACGATCGGTCGAATTGGACAATACGACCGGTCGTTTTTCAGACAAAAACGATCGGTCGTTACGTACATTTCGATCGGTCGTTTTTCGGAAATACTTGTACTTAAAAAACTCATCTCATTTCCACAGACCACTGTACTCATCTCATTACCACTGTAAAAATAAAAAAAACAGAGCTCTTATATCATTTTAGGGCAAATCTCAGATCTCTTCCAAAACAGGTAAAAGCTCAATATTTTGTGTTGTTAGAGTATTATTTGAGTAAAATTGTTAATTTTACCGTGTGTTTATCGAAATGAAAAATCCTACAATTATGTGTTATTGGGGAGGTACGATAATGGAAACTATTAGCGAGGGGTTATCTTATGATATTTCTTATAAAAAATTTTTTAAGGTATCTAGAAACACGACATACGACCAATTTTTGGAAAAATTGTTTAAGGTACTTGATGTGTCATCGACTTCAAATCGTTTGAGTTTAACATGTCGTTATCCATATCTGACTACACTTACTGAGTTTAAATATATGCGATTGGCTGTTGATGATAATGATTCGTTGGAAACCATGCTTGAGTTAATAGAAGAAAATGGAAGAACGTTTATAGAGTTATATGTTGAAATTGAGCAAGTTTACTCTTCTGATCAAGATTACGGGTTGTATTATAATATTCTTTCCACTAATGAAATCGGTACATCAAGTGGAACACCCATTCGACAAGAGCCAATGCATGAAATCGGTACATCAAGTAGAACACCCATTCGACAAGAGCCAATGCTAGAGGTATATTCTGAGAACAACGAACCAGATTTGACACATTTGGATGCAGTGTGTCGATTGGCAGATAATATTGGTTGGTCGATAGAACTTGGGGATGAACCAGAGGATGAAGATCCGGACTTCAATATTAGCGAAAACGAGTCTGACGATGACGAAGAAAATGTACAAGAAGTTGAGTACGAAGAATTATCCTCTGAAATGGGCTTGTATATGGATGAGGATGAAAACGACCAATCAAGTGGGTCACAATTGGCGAATAATACTATTCCCGATGAAATTCCTATGCATCAACCAATGTCAAGTTTGTTTAATGAACCGTTCGACACTCAAGAAAATTACATTAACCAGAGAAGCAATTATATGATGTATCCTGGATTTTGGGATCCTCAAGTTAATGATCCTTTTGTTGGTCTTTTATTTAGGGATAAAGAAATGTTGAAAAAGGGAATAAAACTTTGGTCAATCAAACGTAACATCCATTTTTCCACTAAAAGTTCGAAGGCCAAATTTTGGGAAATTCGTTGTAAATTGGCCGAAACTCAACAATGCAAATGGAAACTACGAGCTTCGCTAAGAAAGAAACATGGATTTTTTGAAGTGTCGGTGTACAACGGTCCTCATACATGCATTCATGCCGAGCTTACAACTGATCATCCACAGTTAGATTCCAATCTTGTTGCCCAAACCATTCGAAATGCCATCACAACTAATCCTATGATGAAGATTTCATTAGTTAAAGAGATTGTGAATGCCCGTTTTGAAATGTCAGTTTCATACAAAAAAGCTTATTTGGGTAAACAAAAAGCAATCGCAGAGATATTTGGTAATTGGGAAGACTCGTATAAGGTTTTACCTAAATTTATGAAAGCGCTTCAAAAGTATAATCCCGGTACCGTTGCTTCTTATGAGACCACGCCAGTTTACGATGCGGTAACAAATACAGTGGGTGAGGTATTGAACAGATTTTTCTTCACATTTAAGGCCGTTATTGATGCATTTCAGTATTGTAGGCCAGTTATCGCTATTGATGCTACTCACTTATATGGGAAGTATAAAGGTAAGATTTTGTTGGCCATGGCATCGGATGCAGATAATCATGTTTTTCCCATTGGTTGTGCATTTGTTGCTGAGGAGAGTACAATTTCGTGGAGCTATTTTCTTTCCAACATTATGCGACATGTGATTAAAGAGCGCATGAATATTTGTCTAATTTCGGATAGACATGCTGGTATTCTAAGTGCAGTGAGAGGCGTTTGGCGTGGTCAAGGTTTTGTTCATCGATATTGTTCAAATCATTTTTTGGATAATTTTAAGAAAGCTTTCAGAGGAGATCCTGACTTACACAAGTTAGTGGAGAACGCCATTTGGGAATTACAAGAAAGAAAATTGAAAAGAATCATGGAAGCAATAAAAGTCATGAATCCTCAAGCATATCAATGGTTGATAAGAGAGCCTGCGGAAAAATGGTCATATTTTCATGATAAAGGGAGGCGACATGGTAACATGACCACAAACATGGCTGAAATTTTCAATAATGTCTTAAAAGCTGCTCGTAATTTACCAATCACTGCTGCTGTGCAGCTTATTTTCTATAAGTTGGTACACTATTTTTGCGAGCGGAAAAAGATAGTAATCGGGATGAGAAACAGCGGCACAAGATATGGTCCCAATATTCTCAAAATTTTAGACAAACGAAGGTCGGACATTGGTCATACCAATGTTACTTTCGATTATGAAAGAGGGGTTTATTCCGTGTGTACAAGTTCAAGAAATTCCAGGGGCGGCAATACTCAAGTTGTCGACTTTTCACTTTGGCAATGCGATTGCGGTAAGTGGCAGAGTGATGGAATCCCTTGTTCACATGTGTTTTCCGTATGCGCTGCAAACCGTCTTGATTGGGAAGCTTACATAGTAAAATATTACACGCTTGAATCATACGAAGGTACGTACTCGGCGCAATTTTCTCCTATTCGGCATCAAGACTATTGGGATGAATGTGATAGATTATTTCTTCCGGATGTTACTCTTTTAAGAGAAAGGGGTCGTCCAAGATCTACTCGTATTCATAATGGTATGGATCAGTCGGAGAGACGAGCACGTATGAGATGTTCTAGTTGTCAAGGGCGAGGACATGATTGTCGTAAGTGTCCGTATCCAATACGTCCTCGACGCTTATGATTTTAGCTGTAATTGTCCGCTTGTAATTGTACGCTTATCAATGAGACAATATGTATCTTGTACTATTTTAATTTTCCGCTTGTAATTGTATTTTTTAAGATGAAATATATATATTTATTCTCAGTGTTTTTTCATACTGTTTTTTGAGAAGATAAACTGGTTTGTTAAGTATGAGAGTAAATAAATAAATGCAATTAACATAAAAAGTAGAATGAACAACATAAATAAATAAGTGCAATTAACATAAATATATATATTTGATTGATTTTATATATATTTTAGTATTTTTATATATTTTTCTTCAGTGTCGAAAATTAAAGTGCAAAAAATTCTTCGTTTTTACACAAACGACCGATCGTTATGCAAAAACGACCAGTCGTTTTTTATGTGTGCTCACTGGAAGAATTTTGTCCAAAAACGATCGATCTCTGTGAAAAACGACCGATCGTTTTTACACAGACGACCGATCGTTATCCAACCATGGTTCGCACCAAGAAAGCTCAATCACACATCGTCGACGAACATGAGGACGACTACGTGCCTCCGTCCCCGAGCCGCCCCCGTGTTCCTCGCGCTCGACGAACCGGCCCCTCCACCGCTCCACCATCGGGCCCCGGTGCCTCTTCCGGCTCTCTTCCTCCTCTCTATCCACCTACAATGGGTAAAAGAGCTATATTGACTACCTTTACCATAGACATGCCTTTATTTATTGAACGTTTTCCCCTTCTTATGCAAGATTTAAACTTCCAAAAACTCAACGTAATTCTTACTCTAAAAGAGCCTTTCTTCATTGAAAATATATATGAATTTTACTATAACCTAGTTCTTGATAGGGATCATGATAACGCACTCCGCGTGCGTTCAATGTTTAATGGCCAACCCTTCGTTTACGGTATAGACCGTTTACGAAATCTTCTACACCTCGATGCCGAGGGGGTGTACGAGCAAGATGACGAACTTTGCGAAATGCTCAACATCGTTAATTTTACCGATTTCAAAGATGAGTTATTTCATCCCGCCCACAACAATCGCTCTAACAAAGCCCACGGCCTTCTTTTCCGAAATAAATTAGCCTACCATATCCTCTCCCATATTGTCGTCCCCCATACCTCAAACTTCACAGATGTTACCAATGAGTACATCTTCCTCCTAGGGTGCATCCATCGCCGAGTCAAAATTGACTTCGCGTCACTCATCTTCTTTAAGATGGATTCGCTAAAAACGAAATCGAAGAATGGGTTACCTTACGGTGCCTTGATTTCGGCCATCTTAAAGGACTTAAACCTTGTCCCCGGTGGTACCTTGTTCAAGAACAAGGACAAACACATTTGGGACACCTCCTATCTTGCCCAAATGTCAATAAAATTCAACACTACCGCCAAGACCATTACTTGGTCTGATAAACGGGTGTCCGGCCCCGGCTATACTACTCTTTCCCTCGAAGAGGAAGAATATGTCGGCCCTAAGGCCACACCGCAAGCCGCTCGTGAGGATGTGCCTATTTCCTCCGAGTCCCTTCCCCCGTCTCACATAATGCCTTCCTCTTCTCGTCCCACTCGAGGTCGCGGAAAAGCTCAAGTCGGATCTTCCAACCGTCCTCCGCGCACCCAACAATTCTACGACGATCTATACATCGACCAATATCAAAATGGGCGACTCCACCGACGCATGTTTCGCTCCATGAACACAAGTCAAGAAGATTTGGACGAAATTGATAGGATAAGCACCGAGCAACGGGCAAAGTTCTACGGGTATTTTCCCGATCTAGCCGGTCCCAACAATGACGAAGACGAAGACGAAGAGGACGACGCGACCTCCCACCGCGACTAGGCGGTTATTTTTTTATGTTTTTAATGATGTTTTTTGCGTTGTATTTCCTTTGTTTTTCATTTTCTTTCGAACTACGTTGTTTTTGATGTAATAAGTAGCAAACGCTTTGCAATTATGTTATGAATCTTTTTTATGTTGCTATTTATCATTACATGTTAAATTGTATGACGTTGTGAGATTGCGTATTTATAATTCCACAAATGCGATTTTGATGTTATTATAACTTGTGCGTATATATATCTATAGTTGATTGGGTTATTTGTGTTGTTTTCATTTGTGGCGATTGACCGTTTTTAGGCAAAACTATGGCCAATTTTTCGCTTGCATTTGATCGTTCGTTTTCCTTAATCGTTTAGCTTTGTTTACCTTCGTTTTAAATCGGATGTTTAGTAAAACGTCACCTACACATCTTATACTAAACATATTAATTTACGACATCATTTTATGTGATAATATTTTTGCTATAAATCTTCCGGACAATCCGATGTACTAAACATATTAATTTACATCATTTTTTAAGGGATCATGTTCAAAAAGGGATCATGTTGAAAAAGGATCATGTTTTTATATATTTTTTGCCAAATCAGTGTCGAAAAGTGCCAAAAATTCTTCGTTCTATAAATTCTTTACAGTCGATCGGTCGACTGTGAAAAACGACCGATCGTTTTTACACAGACGACCGGTCGTTTCTGTAAAATGATCGGTCGTTTTATATCTTGGCTCACTGGAAGAAATCTCATCTAAAACGATCGGTCGTTTTAGCTTTATGATCGGTCGTTTTTTGTGCTTCAATGTTTCGGTTTTCTCGACAAACTTCGAAATCTCGTAAATAATGCGTTTCAAATCCGATTGAGGTTCCGCTTGAACCATTGGCTTGGTAATTACGCATTCTATTATTTAGAACCTTTAACACACTCGATAAATGATTAGTACGCAAAACGAGCTTTTATCATGTTCTACAAATATTGTTATCATCAAAATGGGTACATAACGTTTTGCTTAAAGAAGTATAACCGAAATGTGTAGATAACGTTTTACTTGGATAAAAGATTTCTTCGAAAAGAACAAGTAAATGTCATAACAGATTTAAAACGAAGTATAACAAAGCAAAACCGATAAAGGTTAACGAAAGATCTATATGCACGCGAAAAATCGGCCATAGTTTTGCCTAAAAAAAGGTCAATCGCCACAAATGAAAGACATATAAATAACCCAATCAACTAGCCAACTAGCAATTTAAGCGCACTAAATGCAATATCATAAGATAAAAACGCATATTATGAAGCACATTCTCGCAACGTCATAGATTATAACAACCATGTTTAAAACCAACATAAACACAATTCATAATATAATCATGCTACTTATTACATCAAAAACAAACGAAGTTCGTAGAACGGGAAAGAAATACAATGAAACAAAAAGAGAGGTATTTCTCCCCCTTGACAACATAAAAAAAAACATGAAAATGAATAAAATGATATCCGCCTAGTCGCGGTGGGAGGTCGCATCATCCTCTTCGTCTTCGTTGTTGTCATGGGGCCCGGCAAGATCGGGAAAATAGCCGTGGAATTTCGCCCTTTGCTCAGCGCTCAACCTATCGATTTCGTCCAAATCTTCTTGACATGTGTTCATGGCACGAAACATGCGTCGGTGAAGTCGCGCATTTTGATATTGGTCGATGTAGAGATCGTCGTAGAATTGTTCGTTGCGCGGAGGACGGTGAGAAGATCCTACTTGAGCTTTTCCTTGTCGTCGAGAGGGACGAGAGGATGTAGGAATATCGGTGGGGGGAAGAGACTCGGAGGAGAAATCCTCACGTGCGGCTTGTGGTGTTGGCTTAGGGCCGACGTATTCTTCCTCTTCGGGGGTGAGAGGAGCATAGTTGGGGCCGGATACCCGCTTACCGGACCAAGTTATGGACTTGTCGGTATTATGGAATTTTATGGACATTTGGGAAAGATAGGAAGTGTCCCAAACATGTTTGTCCTTGTTTTTGAACAATGTTCCACCGGGAACGAGGTTTAGGTCCTTTAAGATGGCCGAAATCAAGGCACCGTAAGGTAGCCCATTTTTGGATTTCGTTTTAAGCGAGTCCATCTTAAGGAAGATGAGGGTAGCAAAGTCGAGTCGGACTCGACGATGGATGCACCCAAGAAGAAAGATGTACTCATTGGTAACATCCGTGAAATTGGAGGTATGAGGGAGGACTATGTGAGAAAGGATGTGGTAGGCTAGTTTGTTACGGAATAGAAGGCCATGGGCTTTGTTGGAGCGATTTTGATGAATGGGATGAAAAATTTCATCTTTTAGATCATTGAAGTGGTCGATCTCGAGAGTCTCACAAAGTTCCTCACTAGACTCATGGAAACCGCCGCTATCTAGGCGTAAGAGAGTTCGTAGACGGTCTATACCGTAAACGAAAGGTTGTCGGTTAAACGATGAACGCAAGCGGAGTGCGCCATCATTATCCCTATCGAGAACTAGGTTATAATAAAATTCGTAGACATTTTCTTTGTAAAAAGGCTCTTTAAGAGTGAGGATAGTATCGAGTTTGTAAAAACTTAAATCTATCATTAGAGCGGCAAATCGTTCACGGAATAAACGCATATCTAGAGTGAAGTTGGTCAATATACCTCTTTTACCCATCTCGGGTGGATAGAGAGGAGAAAGAGGGCCGGAAGAGGAACCGGGGCCCGAGCGAGAAGCGGTGGAGGAGCCGGTGCGTGGGGCACGAGGAATAGCCGGACGGCGAGGTGGTGGAGGCACGACCTCGTCCTCATGTTCATCAACGAGGTTGAGTGACGCTTTCTTCGTACGAACCATTGTTGAATAAAATGGGTTTTGAAGAAAATAGGGTTTCTAAGAAACGAAATTAATCGATAATCGATTATACGGATAATAGGTGAAATTGGGTGATATTTTTATAGAAAATTAGGTTTTATTGAGGAATTTTGATGGATTTGGAAAGAGGGAGGCGATTTTGGAAGAGAGGATGAATATATTTTGTGGAATGAATGAAATTAGGGTTTTGGAAGAGGTTTTAACACAGTGAAACAGAAAAACGATCGGTCGTTTTTATATTTCGACCGATCGGTGTGGAACGAAAATGTTCCAGTGAGCAAACCTTAAAAACGACCGATCGCTACTATAAAACGACCGATCGTTTTAAGTAGAAATTCTTCCAGTGACACAACACAAAAAACGACCGATCGCTATGCTAAAACGACCGATCGTTTTTGGTCTGTAACACGACCGATCGTAATGTACATAACGACCGATCGTTTTTGGTCCAAATTGTTCCAGAGAGTTAATGATAAAAACGACCGGTCGTTTTATTCATTACGATCGGTCGTTTTTCGAAAGTAGACCATTTTGGGAATATTACAGAAAGGTAGCCCATTCTGGGAATTGATTTTGGGCACTGTACCATTTCAGCAAAAAACTCTTATTAGGCGTCGTGTGGGTGTGGACTCTCTCTCTCTCTATATATATATATATATGTATGTGACTGATAAAGTCATAACTTTGATCGGTCGTGTTAGACTTTTCAACAATGATATAATGATAAATCAACCGTGTATAAATGAAACTTCCTGATCTTTATTATTGCTCGGATTATTGTCCTTGTTCGGACTATTACACTTGCTCGGATTAGTATTTCGGCTTTTACAATTATGCTCGATATGACTATTTAATCTCTCGTCTTGATCTTTCTCCTCTTTTATTCGGTGCTCGGCTGTTTTTTCTCGGTTTGTTTCTCGAAGTGATATGCTTTGGTTAGTTTCTCTCTTTTATTAACTTCTCTCTATATTTTTTTGGATAGATTTTCTGGTCCTTTTTTAGGAGGGGTAGTGAGCTATTTATAGGCAACTGCGCCTTCTAGCATATTGACAAATGTCTTCATCGCAGGAATTTCTCAGGCAAGGGTCCCCCTTTGATTGGGCTTGGGCTTTTGGGTAGTAGCACCTCAATTCCTATAAAAAATATGAGATAACCCATTTATAAAGTGGGTTGATTATGATCCGAATAAAATATTCGGATATGATTTTTATGTTCTATCAGCGACTGTGATTGTGTTAATGCTGGTAGGTAGGTACGCTCAAAGCTTTGCTTAAAAGAGTTCTACTCCCTCCTTTTTTTTTTATTAATACTACCATTCTTCTTCTTCTTCTTCTTCTTCTTCTTCTTCTTCTTCTTCTTCTTCTTCTTCTTCTTCTTCTTCTTCTTCTTCTTCTTCTTCTTCTTCTTCTTCTTCTTCTTCTTCTTCTTCTTCTTCTTCTTCTTCTTCTTCTTCTTCTTCTTCTTCTTCTTCTTCTTCTTCTTCTTCTTCTTCTTCTTCTTC